>JAYMTB010000381.1:0-14811 GCA_036897585.1 Francoa sonchifolia | reverse complement strand
GTTATTGGCTACGGTGCATGGTGTCGGGGTGCCACCATTGTAAGATAGTACTTTTCCATGGGATTGAGCTCTGAGAGAATGTCAGTCGTACGGACTAAAAATTGACTGTTTTTGGAGCCCAGATCAAGGCCAAGGCCCAGGCCCAGGCATTAGACTGGCCCCAAAATTGGGCTTTTCAGACATTGGGCTACAGTTGCCTTAAAATTATAATTATTTTATATCATATTATTTTTATCTCTTTGTATCAAAACGGTGTCGTTACGAAAACGAAAGTGTTGCTTTCTTCTTCCCTATTAGCAGGACTTATAAGAGTGTCTGAAACCAAAACCTCTGGGGACTGAAGAAAAATGGGGAAGAAGACGAAGAAGCCAGGAAAGGGGAAGGAGAAAACGGAGAAGAAAACTGCGAAAGCTGAGGAAAAGAAGGCGCGGAGAGAGAGCAAGAAGCTATCTCCTGAGGATGACATCGATGCAATTTTGGTACTTTTCGATTAAATCTGTTTTATTTGAATATATTTGTGTGTGAATCTGTGTGTTGAGGAACTGAGTTGATATTGGAGTGATGGAAGCTTGTTTGATTGAATTGAAATTTGATTTGATGTTCTTTGAAATTGAAAACTACTGTGTACGTGTTTGGTTTGGAAAAAGTGTTGGAATCCGAATACTTTTACTTTTGAATATTAGAGAAAGTTAATTTAAGGTGTTAGGAGACATATGTGTGTAGATAGAATAAAGGAGATATTTGTGTATGTAAAAGAAAAGAGATTTTTGTGTTATTAGAATTCCCTAATTTGTGAGTGAAACAAGCTTCTTTGCCTAATTTTTGTACTAAATGTAATTTATGTGTTTTCTTTGCAGTTGTGTTATATAATTCAAATGCTTTTACTTTTGAATTTAGGCTTGGAGTAACTTAGCTAATGATAAAATTTTGTTATATTTTATTATGTGGAAAGTGTTTTTGAGGAGGAACTTTATGAAGATTAAGTTTTGTTAAGGTGTTAGGAGATACTCTTGATGCAAAATCTGGACCTGTCTAGATTGTATTGATTGGTGAATAATGCCATTAACATTC
Organism: Francoa sonchifolia; assembly: GCA_036897585.1. Classification (NCBI taxonomy): domain Eukaryota; kingdom Viridiplantae; phylum Streptophyta; class Magnoliopsida; order Geraniales; family Francoaceae; genus Francoa; species Francoa sonchifolia. The sequence goes on along the minus strand of JAYMTB010000381.1, from coordinate 13,740 downwards.
AAATATGGACCTCTTGTGTAAAATAAACTATAGGATGATGGGGTTTTTGTACATAGATAGAGATACTATGATCTAGTTATGCATTGTGTATAATATGACCATTTTGTGTTTGTTGCTGAATGGGCTTTAGCATTCTTTAAGAGAAACAACAAAGAGATGAATGCTTCTTGAGACTGAATAACCATTTAACCTGTTCTGCATTTTGACTTCATAGTTGAGTATACAAAAGGAGGAAGCCAAGAAGAAGGAAGTTCATGTTGAAGAAAATGTTCCTGCACCATCACCTCGGTCCAACTGTTCGGTAATGCCCCTTACCTCTAGCAACTTTGAGTGAGTAATGAGTAGGTATTGGTTACATTGTTTTTTTACATAACTGAAAGATTTATTTATGAAATTGATGTGTAGCTGAGCATTAATCCCTTAAAAGAGTCAGAACTGATCCTTTATGGGGGTGAATTCTACAATGGTAACAAGGTCAGTTCCTTTTTTTGTCTTTTTTCATTTGAAGTATGGATATTTGTCTGTTCTTTAACTCAATAACTATGTGAATATAAATTGAAACAGACATTCGTGTATGGGGACCTTTACCGGTACGATGTCGAGAAACAGGAGTGGAAGTTGATTTCAAGTCCTAATAGTCCACCACCTCGTAGTGCTCATCAGGCAGTTGCTTGGAAGAACTACCTATATATTTTTGGTATAAGAAGAAATCTTTGACTTAGTTTTGTCTACCTTTATCTATCTTTTTATATGCTTGACACCATATGCATAACTGCATTTATTTTTCATTAGGGGGTGAGTTTACATCTCCAAATCAAGAGCGGTTCCACCACTACAAGGTGATAGTTGTACCATTTTATTCCTTCTGTAGAAAAATTCATGGTTGGGGGTTAATGATAGAATGTTGCTTTTGGATTATCTTTTTTTCTAGGACTTCTGGATGTTGGACTTGAAAACAAATCAGTGGGAACAACTAAATTTTAAAGGGTGTCCCACTCCACGGTCTGGGCATCGCATGGTAAGTTCTGGTTCTTTTGAATTCAAATCTGTATACTTACCACGTCATGGACTTATTATGCTTCATTCAATCCTGTATATTCTTTTAAGTCTTTTTTTCTGATATAATAATTTGAGCTATCTAATTTTCTATCATTGAATTACGTACATACATGAAGGTTCTGCTTCCAAAGTTTCATGAAACCATATCCTGGTCCCATAATCAACTCATGTGTACCATTTTTCTTCTTTTTCACATGTATCTACAACAGGTTTTATACAAGCACAAGATTGTTGTATTTGGTGGCTTCTATGACACCCTTAGAGAAGTGAGGTAGTTATTGGTCCTTTTAAAGGCGTTCCATTACTTTTTATGTTAACAATATTGAGCTGTTGGTATTAATGTTCTGGAAAAAAGGACATTAGTTTCCATTCAAAGATTAATGAAGCTTTCTCGTTTTTCGCAGGTACTATAATGATTTGTATGTGTTTGACCTGGATCAGTATAAGGTGAAGATACTGCGATCCTATACTTGATTATTATAATTTTAATTTAGTGCTTCTTCTTTTTTAACTGAAATAAGCAATTTATTTGTAGTGGCAAGAAATAAAGCCTAGGCCTGGAAGCATGTGGCCAAGTACCCGGAGTGGTTTTCAACTTTGTGTCTATCAGGATGAGGTGAGTCAGAAAAGCACTTTGGTAGGAGATTTTGGAGCTATTTCCAACTTTAGTTAATGCAAATATTTGTTAATTTACTAGTGGGTCTATTTTTAATTAGAAATCTAATTTGCGCATAATATCTCAAAGTAAAAGGACTGCAGCAGTTCAGATTCTTACCATAAGAAAACAAAAAGATAGAACTGAATATGTGTTTGAGATATGATATTAATTTTACCTTCATCATACTAATACAATCATAGTAATACATGACATTCCTCTATGTCTTGTGCTTCACTTTCAATTTTCTTTACCCTGCATATGGCTTCAACCTGAAAAGCATCTAAAAGTCCGGTTCTTTTAATAGGTGCTTCTTACATTTTCAGATGAAGCCAGTAATATGTTGCCTTTTCTTTCACGAAAACCCAATGGTAGAAAATGGTTAAAACTTGGAACATTTCAATGATTTAATTGATGAGTTAATCTCTGTTTGAAGAATTCCAGGATTTCTAACTTAGTTGCTATTGCTTTACAAGTATGTCTAATTCTCAAATAGTACAAATTCTTTTAGTTAATTCCTTTATCTATTTACAAGTAATATGTTGCAAAACATGCAATGTTTGCATTTGTTTCATATGCTCCGCTCCTAATAACTTTTGAACGTGTGAAAGTTAAGCAAACATTAAATAACAATCTTTCATTAGATATCCTTTTAATTTTTATTTTCTTTTTTCCTTTGAGATCTAAATTCTTATCTTTCTTTTAATTAGCAAAAAAATGTGAGTTTAATAGTTCAATGTCTGTGAAGATCTTTCATGCCGTTAATATGACTAAAGTACTTGAGATAAAAAGTATTCCTAAATTTTACAGAGTGCTTTTCACATTACAGATCTTTTTATATGGTGGCTATTCCAAAGAAGTTTCATCTGACAAGAGCAGCTCTGAGAAAGGAATTGTGCATTCGGACATGTGGTCCCTAGATCCAAGAACATGGGAATGGAACAAGGTTTGTATCTCCAGCAAACAATATGCCCAGAAAGAGGAGAAATTTGACTTTGTGATACAGAGTTTCAGATAAACCTTTACATTATCAGCTTTGCTGGGTAGTTTTGAATTCCTAATTTTCATCTCATATGCTTGGTGTGAAAATTTCTATATGGATGCATGCAGAGAGGACTCGCAACCTTTTGATGTTATACAGTGTAACTTTTTACTGTTTTTCTCATGAACTATCGTATGATTTTAAAAGGAAAAGCCTAGACTATGTAGGATTCCCATTCAAATAACTGTACCACAAATCAAGCTTTCAAGTTTTTATATACTGAATTTCTGTTCTCAAAAAGCTGATTGCTTGAAAATATCAAATTAGTGATTCTGTGAACAGTAAATATCTATTAGTTGATTCTATGATATGATTTCTGTCAGCACAAAACTGTATTCATTATATTTATTGTTTTGTCGAAACCTTGATATGTGGGTTCTTCACTTCCTTTACTAATCTCTTCTCGCTGAAGTCAGCAGTTATTGGCTTAAAAACTATCTATTGTTGAATCCTGAAATTTTGCATACTCTTAATATTGATGTTCTTCTACTTATTGGTTTTTTAGCACAAAAATCTTTTCATCCTTCATACTTCCTCTTAAAGAACATACAATTGCCCATTGTAGTTTTTTCTCTTGTCAATATGCTGCAGAGTTAAAATTATATTTTCCTTTGTAATAGGTAAAGAAAAGTGGGATGCCTCCTGCTCCTCGTGCTGGGTTTTCAATGTGTGTTCATAAGAAGCGTGCCGTGCTATTTGGGGGTGTAGTGGATATGGAAGTTGAAGGTTGTATTCTTGTGTGGGTTCTTTTATGTGCAATTCTATAAAATTGGTTTTGATTGTGAGTCGAGGCATTTTGGTTTTAACTTTCCCTTTGTTCAGAAATATATAAATTTATATGTTTAGCTTGCTGCAAACTTTTGAGACTATTCGATAAGCCAGATTTTGGAATATTGAAGATAACTACAAAGTTTTCTATTACCTTATGCAAGGTGTTTATGAATAAAACGTGATTCCCTCTTGTGAACCTAATGATCAATTGTTTACTTGCAGAATATGAATGGAATGTGAACTCGTCAAATGACTGTTTTTACCTGTAATCTATAGGAAACATATGAATATGTTTGGTTATGATTTATAAATTCACGCATGCATCCGTATACCCATTTACTGCCAAAATATAAGAAGAATGAAACAAATGCAAAAGTTATACTTGTTCCAGTGGGAAATCTTTTTGATTCATAGTTCTGTTATTTGTGATGTGCAGGTGATGTAATGATGAGCTTGTTCTTGAATGAACTTTATGGGTTCCAATTAGACAACTATCGCTGGTAAGTCCTCAAGCCCTCGAGCAGAATTTACCATTACTTTTATCTGGCACTTTGGTAAGGTAGCTGGATTTAAGGTTTTATCTTCTTTTTATTTCTTTTGGTGCTAAGTGGGAAAACATTGTGATATTGGGGTTTCCTGCAAACAAAGAAATAAGTTAGTATTCTCCGTCTTGAAATCATAATGCATTGTAATGTTGCAAGCTTTCTTTCATATTCTGCAATATTATGAAAGAAGTTTGCTGCCACTAGATACTTACAGATTTGCTCTTTTAGTTCATAACCTCAATAAAATACTACTCATTTTGGGTATAGGTATCCTTTGGAGCTACGGAAGGAGAAATCAACGAAAAATAAGGTATTGTCATGAATAAATTTGTAACATGAATGTTTACTGATTGTCGTGCTTCTTTTTCCCTTTCTTTTCTTTTTTCATGAATTTGATTATTATCTGTTTCAGTTTATTGGATTACATTCAATTCATATTTTCGTGATAACTAAATTTGGTGTTCCTCTTGGATTGACATTTGCAGTTAAAAAAGAGTTCTGAACAAAAACTTGTTGGTGATCTTGACAATAATATAAGCCCAATTGATTCAGAGATGATTATTGGAAATGAAAAGGATAATAATTCAGACGAAGAAGCAGTTGACATGGAAATTGACATTGATAAAATTTCACAGCATATGGAAACAAATGTAATTGTTAATGATTGTACAACGGCCGCAAAATCTAATGGAAAGTCTCTTCAGTCTGGTGCTAAATTAGATATACAAACTTTGACTTCCCCAGAGGTTTGTAATATCACATTAACATAATTTCTTCAATTATGTAGTGTTATCTAGTCACTGATCTGTTAATCATTATACTTTTTAGGTAGTGAAGCCCTGTGGACGTATAAATTCCTGCATGGTAATTGGAAGAGATACATTATACATATACGGGGGAATGATGGAGATTAAAGATCAAGAAATCACTCTTGATGATATGTATACTCTTAATCTTAGCAAACTTGATGAGTGGAAGTGCATCATTCCGGTTTGTCACATTTCCCTTTCCTACGTTTAAAATCTCATCATGTCTTCATTTAATCAGTCATCTCTGTACTCATGTTATTTATGCCCTTTTAGGATCTAAGGCCCAAAGTTACTATAAAACTTATTGTAAAACCATTTCATCTTACTATATTCTACATCTTAATATATTTCAGAGTTTGCAGTCATACCCTATTCATTTCAATGTTAAATTGATAGTTTTAAGGTAGTTGACATTTTCAAAACAGAAAATTCACATATTTTAGACATTTGAAGTCAAGACCTTGTAGAATGGAGCAGAAAACTCGAACTAGCAGACTTGAGTTACTGGACATTTATGTTTCATTAGTATTGAAATAAATCTACATTTACCTAATATCCTACTTATTTAATCCAGGCATCTAAATCTGAATGGGTAGAAGTATCCGAGGATGAAGATGAGGACGAAGATGAAGATGACAGTGAAGATGAAAGTGGTACTGGTGGTGATAGCAACAGTGATGAGTCTGGTGATGATGAAGATATGGAGGTGCCTCTCTTACTTTATTTCTGGGAATAAAATAATACTTTGTTATTGATTGTTGTTACTTCCTTACCCTACACACACACACACACACACACTGTCTTCTCCCTGAATTAGTTAATGAATCCATAATAATCAATGGTGGTGGGGGTAAATAAGATCATTCATTCCTTTTGTGCCCTTCCACTCATCAAGCAATATTCAGTTTGATGCAATAAGCAATACTGACTATGCAAAAATCTTCTTCAACTATTTGTAAAAATAGTGCCGTGGCCCGTGACCCATTTTGGGGGCAAATTTGTCCGCAACTGTACACTATGTCTCCATATGCCAAAATTTAACTTCCTTGATTCATCTCTACTTTTCTGTGTGAAGACTAGGAATGCTGGTGCTATGCTGGGAGATGCTGTTGCTATAATAAAGGGTGAAGGAAAGAATCTTCGGAGGAAGGAGAAACGAAACAGAATAGAGCAGATCAGAGCCAGTCTTGGTCTATCAGATTCCCAAAGAACCCCAATGGTACTCCTCCCACTGCTTTGTAGACATATTCTAATCTAGAAGAAAAACTTAATTTTCGAACTGTTGAACATAAGGTAAATGGATTTATGATAGCATGTTCTAGTATACAGGAAATAATTTGATTGCATTGGTTGGCAGGATTTGCATCGTGTACCAAATAGTTTAATAGCTCCAATATGTGTTTTTCTATCAACTGATTACTTTTTCTGTTGTTTTAAGCCTGGAGAATCCTTGAAGGACTTCTATAAACGTACAAATATGTACTGGCAAATGGCTGCCCATGAACACACCCAACACACTGGAAAGGTCGGGTTTCTTCAATCTCAAAATATACTAACTGGAGATTATCTGATTTTTGTTCTTCTTCCAAGAGATAATATAAATGTCTAGGCAAGACCCTATGCATCATGTTTTAAAATTTCCTTCTTCATGTGTCACATCTACCTTTGCATTGCAGGAGCTCCGTAAGGATGGTTTTGATCTTGCCGATTCTCGATACAGGGAGCTTAAACCAATTCTTGATGAGGTAACCCTTTTTTCTTTTGTCTCTCAAAAGGTTTATATGCTTTTTACAAAGAATTTTACACGTAATATCTTTTGTTTCTTTCCTATACCTGTAGCTGGCCATTTTGGAGGCGGAGCAGAAAGCTGAAGAGGAAGAAGGGGCAGAATCTAGTTCCAGAAAGAGGGGCAAGAAGAACAATAAGCATTGAGTATTGCTAATGAATGCGCGCTGTGTGTCAATGCATCTCCTCATTCATGTAAGTCCTTCACACCTCGATGTTGCTGCAAGTATTTTCCGAGCTAATGCACTAAAGACAAATTTCTAAACATTGTGTTGTTTTAGAATTCACCAGTTGGTAAAAAAGCTTGGAACTACATAGAGAAATCATAAGTTTATATATTCTCATGGTTATGGAATTTGCAAGATCGATCTTGTTAGCCAAACTTTCTTCCTTATAGTTCCTGTACTGAATTCTTCCTTAGCCAAATTTGTTTTGTTCATCGTTGTTTGTCTGGTGAAGAATGACTTGCAACAAAGAGTTTGTAAATTGTAATCGGTTTTTATTTTCTTTTGAGTAAAGTACAATTTAACCACCTAACTGAAGCGGGAAATGTGATTTTACACTATGATTTCTGCCTTTGATTACAGGTAAGATAAACAGAGCCCGGGAGATTGGAAGCTGTTCTGTCACCTTTACTGTGGAATCAACCGACAAGGTTTGCCCTCAAAAGAGGACTCTGCTTTAATAGTACGATTGAGCTTTGGGTGATGAATTTTTTGCAAAATTATCAAGTTAATTAGGTCGGGGATAGTATGTAAAGTTTGGTGAGCCAATTTTTGAAGTTTTTTCCGTGTTTGAAGTTAATTAGGAGAGATATTTTCAGTTTTTTTTTTTTTTTTTTTTAAATGTCAGTAATACTCTTTGTTTTAATTTTGATATTATTACGTACATTTTCAATTTCTAATTGTGTCTAAAATTGTTATTTTACATAAATTAATTATGTATACCAAACATTTAATATTTAAAAATTAACTTTTAATTTTTATTTTATCGATCATTAACTTGAAACAACTTTTAAAAACGATTTTTAATAAGTTATACCAAGCCAAACTATTATTTGAATGATTTATATTAATACGAAAAACAGATCAATCTATCATGAACGATGATCCTTTGTCATTTCGCGCTTCTTTCGTTAAAAGATGAAATGAAGACACCGAAAGTGAGACAAAGAATCTCGGTTCATATATCATTGCTCTGATGAGTGAATTTTCAGAATATCAGTCACCCGAAAAATCACATACTACATAATGCTAATAACCATTTCGACACTTGAAATCTACACAGAGTAGTAGCCCTAGATCTAATCCAAACTAAATAAACCAATTGCAACAGTAAAAAGCGTTAAGTCAAGTTCACAAACTTCTCCCCAAAAATTTCATTACTTATATCATCAATGTACTTCAGAAACATTGAATATTAAGATTCCGACTTACAAAGCATACTTGCAGTCAATACGAGGCAGTGCCATTGGCTGATCTCATGGGTAAACTCCGGTCAGCTGCTTGTCCAGAATTAGTTAAAATCCTGAAGATATAGTCTCAATAGATGCACCAAGGCACATATGGGAAGGGTGGCATTGGCTGGTTGCAGTGAGCACATAAACTTTTCATTAGCATCTTCGTTTTATAATGGCTCCTGACGAGCACCATTAACAGTTATCACAGGATGATGCGAGGAAATATTTTGACAAAATTCCCTTATGTACTATGGAGATACAACCCTAAATGCAAGGGATATCAATTCATTTGATAAAAGGAAGCCATCCGGGTCACTAAGCCGAATATAAGCTATCCCCCTTTCATCATTCTCATCCGTGTTCATCAGCAAGGTGTTAACTTCATCGGCATTAATGGATTTTCTTTGTTCATCCAAGAAAACTACGTGCCCACTTTCGACATAAGGTCTATAAACCTCACAAATAGAGAAACCTAAAGAATCACCAAATGATTCTCTAAACGACTTTAGAGTAAGCCCTTTTGAAGTTCGTAAAGAAAGCATTAACACATCCATGGCCATGTCCTTAATATCGATACTATCTTTCCCCATGCAATCAACAACTCCGTCCTCTAAATTCTGCACATAATTTGCATACTCTTTCATCTTCTTAGGTCTGGAAAACCTCAATCCACCAAGATAACTAGCAGACCCAAGACCAAATGCATAAAATGATTTGTTCTTCCAGTAAGTAAGATTGTGCTTACATTCAAACCCATTTCTGCAGTAACTGCTGATTTCATAATGGTTGTAGCCAGCATCTGAAAGCATACTTGAAGCTGTCCGATAGAAATCAGCTGATTGCATTTCAGAAGGCAATGGAAACTCCCCTGGTGTGTACCTGCAAATACTCTGAATATCAATTTCAATACCCAAATGAATTAAAATCTGAAAACTATTGCTTTCACTCAAGAAACTAAATTGGGTGTAAGTACAAGTAGTTGCACGGTAAATTGGGCTCATTGAAGAAATGTTGATAATAAATAACAAGTACCACAAACTTAACAAATTTCAAATTTTGTGAGCATTATTCGAATTCGAGCTTATAACTAGTTGCACATTTTAGAATTTGTGAAGCAAACCATCCACAACCTTTTCTCGAAACATTGTCAAAATTGTAAAAAGTATCACTATAAATAGACGAAAATCTCAAATTTTCGAAAAATTAAGTCCAAACTACTAATAACTTGACTTACAAGATCCCAAATTTTGTGTCTTGCTCAACTTGCAAATCATAAACCGAAACATGACTAGGCTTAGCATCAACAGCAAGTTTCAAACTTTCCTTCCACATTTCTTGTGTCTGATGAGGAAGCGAAGAAATGAGATCCATACTCCAATTCTCAACCCCACAAGACCCAACAATTTTAATTGCATCTCTAATCTCCATAACACCATGAGCTCTTCCACAAGCTTTCAACAACTCCTCTTGAAATGCCTGAACTCCTAAAGACACTCTATTAACACCCAATTCCATCAACTCCTTCATTTTCTTGCCATCAAAAGTTCCAGGATCCATTTCCATTGATATTTCAACATCTTCAGCCCATCCAAATTTCACTCTCAACATATCCAAAATCGACAAAACTAGCCTTGGTGGAACTAAAGAAGGCGTACCGCCACCAAAAAACACAGTTTCAAGACCCGGATTGCTCTCAGATTCACATTTTGTTGCATTAATCTCTCTACATAGTAATTGAATATAATTCAATATTCTTGGGTCACCATCATTTTGATTAGAAGATGAACCAAGAGCAACAATAGGAAAGTCACAATAATGACACCTTTTTCTACAAAATGGTAGATGAATGTAAACTGAAGTTGGTGTGAGTTTATAAGAAGGAATAACACTCAGACTTTTCATTGAGGCATTTCGTCGAACAATTGGTAGGCATTGAGTTACAGCATTGAAAATGGTTTGATGGAGTTTTGGTATTCTGGGTTTTGACGGAAAGATTGAAAACATGGGAATGAAAGTTGATTTGAGCATGATTGATGATTGATTCCGAAGAATTTCTGATTTATGAAATCAAACAATTGAAATAAAAATTTGAGGTGATGATGTCAAGCTTGTGGTGTTTGGAGAGACGTTGAAAGAGAATTGCGTTTTAGTGAGAAAATTTCCATTTTTTATAATAAATTTATTAATTATTAAAATTACCGTATTTTAGTAATTAGTTTGAAAAAAACTGTATTTTAGTGATTATTAATTTGGACTGGGCCCGACTAAAATCAACCCATTCCATTTATATATTATGACGCAATTATTGAATTTTTTTATTTCTTCAAGAAATCGCTTGAACTTCTGAAGCAGAGATTGTGGTTGATGTAGAGAAGAATTTTGATTTTTCTGGTGAAGGGAAAATCAATGGGAAAGAGAAAGATTGAGGAAGACTCTGTTATTGATCTTGAATCTACTGCTCCAGGTATATTGAATCTGTATATTTTGTTTCGTTTCTTTCGTGAAACAGTGTTTGGTTGCTGAGAAAGTAAGGTAAATATGAATTCTTGAGTTTTTTCATGTAAATGATAGGAATATTTTGTTTCGGTCATGGTCTGGATTGATTTTGGAGCTTAGTATTTGAAGTTATAGGGTTACTGCTAGTCAGGCCATGGTTAATTTTGTGTGATATTGAAGAATGTTTTTGCTTATGATTGACATATTGAAAATGGAGAGAAGGGAAAAATAGAGGAAAAGAATTAGGCATAGAGCAGACTTTTGAAATTGATGGAGATTGATGCTCGTTTTGTGTTTAAGTTGAATTTACTTATTTATGCAGTATAAATTATTAAACCCTAGAGTTGAGATTGTATTCACTATATGCACTATGCACTACAAGCACAGCTCCTTTAGAATGTATTTTGAGATACTATGAACTACGCACTATGGTCACTATAATTTCTATAGAATGAATTTCGGGCTTCTGAAAGTTATGCTTTGCCATTTACATGATTAGAATTAACTTTCGAGTATGCTGCTGAAAAAATAGTTACTATTCGTAGTGTTAGGGTCATTGAAGCCTCTTATTCAAGTGTTGGTATGATAATAATAATTTATCAGTGTTGGAAAAGATTTCTTCAAATAGTTAATAGTAATCAATTCTTAGTATTTCAGAGTTTTTATAATATAAACATCATAAAGAGCTTAAAGCACTTTGTTGCGTAACACTCATAAGAATCTGCTTGAACAGCTACCCCCTGTCGTAAAAATTGATTCAACTTCTAGCTAATCTGATTTTCGGAATCCCCTGACTTAAAATTGCTTTCTGGTTTCCTACTACAAACTTTAGTACAAAATTCAATATCTTAATTCCGCTCTTAAGAAACCAAATGGAGCTACAAAACTGATTTGTGTTTTTCTAACTCATTAACATTTTTTGTATTGGTAATGAATACATGGTTGCATTGATGATTGAATGACTGGCTGATAGATAATTGTGGACTTGAACATTCAAAGCATCGCTCATGTTGGGTACACCTTGCAGCATCTTTGCATAGTCGGAAAAAGAAGATACCTAAAAAGGAGATAGAAATGTTCAAATTGAATGCCCCATGCTTATGGGGCACCTTCCCCCACCGTGAACGATCAACGAGGAGAGTGAATAGCAAAAATGCAGCTACCAAAGTAGAGAAGAAGCTAAACTCTGAAGCATTTGAAGAATCCCTGCAGTAAGCCAAAGACTTTAGTTATCTATTGTGGAAAGAATATCCTTAAATTAGATCCAATCCAAGCTTCACACACCCGCAAAATATAAACATAAAAGAAAAAGTATCACCAGTGTTCTGAATCATGTAGGAATCTGTGGAAAAGTTTCTCGGAAGATAAAAGGACTTTATTTACCTACCTAGACTCCTTGTGGTTTAACTTGTACCGTCAAGACTCTTACAAAGAGAAGGTGCTTACATGGATAAAAAAGAAGCACATTTTTTCAAAAGATTATGTCCTTGTTCCTATTGTCTGCTGGTACGTATTTCAATTATCCACTCCACTTTTTCTTTTTCTTTTTCTCTTGCTAGTTAATCCGTTCAATTTTTATTATTGAATGTTAATTCAACAGGAGTCACTGGTGCCTGTTAATCTTCTGCCACTTTGGCGAGAGTTTACGATCAAAAACCAGAACGCCATGCATGTTGTTGTTGGATTCACTCGAAATAGCAAATCCACGGAGGTTTGAACCGGAGATTCGAAAGTATGTTTTCATCCACAAAAAGTACAGAACCTGCCTAATTTCAAAGTTTTGTGCCTTAGTGTTTACGATCTTTTCGGGTTACCCCATGTTAGGTTTGTGGTGGACATCTTTAGAGCAGAAGGGAGACCCGAGCCAAAAGAGTTAATTTGCAAAATTCCTTTCTTAGTGCCTAAGGTGAAGATTACACGAGTTCTTCATGACTTTATTATTTTATCCTTGTGCACTATTACTTATAACGAAGAAAATTGAAAGAATTTTTCAGGTACCTCAACAAAGAGATAACAAAGAATGTGGAAATTATGTTCTCTATTTTTGTAATCTTTTCATCGAAGGCGCACCCAAGAATTTTAGCATTAAGGGCTACCCTTACTTCGTAAGTTTCTCATAAATCTGTCACGACGTGATCCAAATATTATTTATCTTAGAAGTGAGCGGAATCTCCTTTTGATACACTGCAGATGAAGGAAAACTGGTTTACTCATGAAGGATTGATAAACTTCTGCGAGAAACTCAATTCCTCCGAGAAGTAATGTCCGTTTTGATCAAGTATTATATCTCGTAGTAGTAGCGCGTGTAATCTTTTAATACAAAGCAGATGAAGGATAGTACTAGTGTGCGTAATCTCCTTTTGATAGATGAAGTAAAACTGGTTTACTCATGTAGGCTTGACGAACTTCTTTGAGAAACTCAATTTCTTCAAGAAGTGATGTCCACGAATTTTGTAAATTCAATGTTTATGTATAGTATCTATGCGAACTTTGACTTATTTTGGTTTCATGTTTGAATGAGAAAAGGTTGATGATCATTCCCTGTTTCATGGCCGATATTGATCAAATTTGTGAAAGGAATCAGTTATTTTTGGTTTTTTCTGTTTTACTAGAGGTGATACTAACAAACACAATATTTGTTAGACATTATATTATAGTCGGATGCAGCGAATTAAAGTTCGTATATTGGGAATTACACCATTTTCAAATTAGCTTGATTTACAATGACCCTTGTGATATTTTTTACACTTATCGCCCTTTAGTTTCCATTGTGTGCGAAATTTTACTTTCATCACATTTATATTGATCAATCCAAGTTTATTCATTTTTTTTAATTAATTAAACTTTAAAAAATAAGTTATTTGGATAATCTCTCTTAAAATTTGCAATAATTGCTATCACAAAATGAAAAATTGAGCATGTGTATGGAAAAAATAGGTATAATTTTTTTTTTTTATAAATTATCCAAAACAAATTATATTTAAATTATTATTTTACTATTTAGAAAAAAAAAAAAAGATCTCATTGGTAAAACGCACCGTATAATAGGGCGTCCATTTGCATGCACCGGCGGGGTATGCCTAAACCGCCGGCATGGCACACACCGTACCCCCGGAACC
>JAYMTB010000380.1:0-14816 GCA_036897585.1 Francoa sonchifolia | reverse complement strand
GGTGTGAGGGGGGCGCCCCTACGCCACAACAGGGGCGCCTCGGCCCCCAGCCTCAGCCCTGCAACGGGCTGAGGAACTGAACCCCGGCGCCAAGGCGCCACTTCCAACAAACTTCCTTATCTTTTTGGGCGTTCAAAATTCAAACGTCTTGAAATTTTATCTTTTCAACAAACGCCTCAAACTATAAAAATGGATGATTATCAACAAAAAATGGGAGTCGAATTAGAGATCCAAAGAGACAGAAAAGAACACAAAAATTCAAGGATCCAAAGGAAGATTTCAATGACTGACAAACGATTGATCTCCGGATTTATATTTTCTTTGTCTTTATGATTATGACACATGAACTAAATTCTTGATCTAGAGGATTGATGTAAATTTACTAAGCATATTATGTTTTAAATATTTGATTGAGCATTTATGTAATCTCTTTCTCAAGGAATTGAAGTTATCCGATGTTTAAACACCTATGGCTTTGTGACCCATAGCGTAATTTGTTGTCTAACGTTTAGGACAGTCGAAAGGCGGTAAACTTAGATGGGACCATGGATAATTTGATCATAAGGTTGAGTGAAGCAATTGAAAGATTTCACTAACATTATGAAGTCTACACAAAGAACCACAAATCGATAAAGCATTCATATTTTGCAAAGAGACCTTATAGGTTATATGAGTAGATTCACTTATCTTGTAAGGAGATGGTGTATTCAGATTAGGGTTCTGACTTATTCATTGACACTGTTGGATTGTAAATGCGAAAGAAAAATAAAGAGACATAATAGCTAGTATAGTGAAATCAATTATCTAGTCCATATTCATATAAGTTTTTATCCATTGATTTACTCCATTCATATCCAATTTATCTGTTTTATTTCATTTTATAACAAAAATCCAAAATTTATCAGTCTAGGTAATTTAAGTTTTATTTAGTACAATCTTTAATAGGTTAGATACAATCTTGTGGGTTCGACATCCAATCTTTAAATCTATACTAAAACTTGACACCGTATGCTTGCGGTTAATTTATTGCGATCAAATTTGCACACCATCATTTAGTTCCTATTTTTATGTATATTTGAATATTGTAATTTTCCTATCAATTGTACAACAAGTGAATGAATACGATATATATATGTTCACCTTTTACATGGTATTAGAGCCATAAACAATATTATAGTCTTATATTTTTTTTTTCTGTTCTTTCACCATGTCTGATGAAAACCTTGGCACCAACGTTACACCATCATCAACACCACCATCAATATCATCATCAACCTCAATCAAAACACATCCTCATGCCATTCATGACTCAGATAGCCCATCTACTATTCTTGTGACACCTATGCTAACATGAGACAATTATGGATCATGGAGTCGTGCTGTAAGAATGGCACTTCGTGCAAAGAGCAAACTTGGTTTTGTTGATGGGTCACTCCCATTTCCAAAGGAGAAAGATGATATTTCCAATTGGGAACGATGTAACGATTTAGTTGCAAGTTGGATTCTCAGTTCTGTCTCACCTGAGATTCGTCCAAGTATCTTATATGCTGAAATTGCAGCACAAATCTGGACAGATCTGAAAGATCGTTTTTTCTCAATCAATGCTCCTAAAATCTATCAACTGAAACAATCAATTTCTGCCCTCAAGTAGGAAGGTATGTTTGTTTCTTTATATTTCACACAACTAAAAATTTTATGGGACGAGCTTAGTTCCATTGTCTCTATCACTCCTTCCATTTGTGTTAATGCTAAAAGCATTATTGATCAACAAAATCAAGATCGTGCCATGGAGTTTCTACAAGGACTTCATGATCATTTTTGAGCTATTCATAGCCAAATCCTCTTGATGGAGTCGTTCCGGTCCATTTATCGTATCTATAACTTGGTACGTCAAGAAGAAAAACAACATGATATTCACATTCGAATGACTCCTACTCTCGATTCGGCAGAGCTTCAGGCGTCTAAACCACCATTTCGGACTTTTGGAAAGCGCTAACGTCCTTTCTATGAACATTGTAATAAGCATGGTCATACGCTAACTACTTGTTACCAGATCCATGGATTCCCAGATAAGCAATTGAAGAAATCAGGGCCACCATCATCCACTTCCGCGACTTTCACCCTTGCTAGTCACTTGGCACCTGAACAATACAAAAAGCTTCTTGCACTTCTGGCCAAAGAAGAATCTTATGGATCATCAGCCTATTTGGCAGGTACACCTCTTACTTGTTTATCTTCTTGTTGGATTATTGATTCATGTGCTTCCAACCATATATGTACATCTTTGTCTTTTTTTTCTTCGTATTCTACTATTCAAAAACATATATCACTTCAATTGTCTGATGGTTCTCAAGCGCCTGTGACAAGCATAGGCGCAGTTCATGCTCTCACGTATGTTTTCCACATTCCATGCTTTAAATTCAATTTGTTATATATTTCACAATTAACCAAGTCAACAAATTGTGATGTAATTTTTTCATCTTCTGAATGTATATTTCAGGACCGTGCAACGAAGACAAAATTTGGTCGAGGTAGTGCACAAAATGGGCTATTTTACATAGATGCAGATTTAGGTTTCAATTTTTCTTTTGCTTTCAAGCATTGTAATAAATTTGACCTATGACATTTTCGCCTTGGTCATCCATCTACGTCTCGTTTTGATTTTATGGTTAATAATTCTCCATATATTGTTGCCAATAAAGATTTTGTTTAAGATGTATGTACACGTGCTAAACAGCTGCAGATTTCTTTTCCTAAAAGTACCACTTGTTCTTATCATTGCTTTGAATTAATTCATGTTGATATTTGGGGTTTTTTCTGTATACTTTCTAAGAATGGATCATGTTATTTTTTAACTATTGTTGATAATTATTCAAGGTGCACTTGGGTTTATTTAATGAAAAATAAATCTGAAACTTTCATACTACTAATTCATATTTTTAATCAAATCAATCGTCAATTTAACACAAAAATCTCTCGTATCAATTCTGGAAATGGGGACATCTTTTTATTTCTCAACTCTAAATTATTTGTTCAGATAATGGTTCTGAATTTCTTTCTAACCAAATTCAAACATGGTTTCTTGAAAATGGAATCATTCACCAACGTAGTTGTATTGCGACCTATCAACAAAATGGCATTGTAGAACATAAGCATCAGCATCTACTTGATATTGCTCGAGTTCTACGATTTCAAGCAAACTTGCCTCTTTCTTTTTGGGGAGAATGTATTCTCACTGCTATTCTTATTAACGAAATTCCAACTCCAATTCTTCAATATAAATCACCTCATCAAGTTTTACTTGGCACTGTTCCATCATATTCATTTCTTTGAGTTTTCAGATGTTTATGTTTTGCTAAAAATATGAATATTCAACATAAATTTGATGATCGAGACAAACCTAGTATTTTTGTTGGTTATCCGTCCGGTCAAAAGGGTTACCGTATATATGATTTCCAAACTCGCCAAATCTATGTTTCTCATGACGTCATATTTCATGAATCAATTTTTCCATATCATATCATTTTCAAATAATTCAATTTCTATTGCTCCAATCAATGATGATGGAACATTTTATTAGTCCATTACATTATCGAATGTTCATCATGATGATTCTTTAAGTGATCCTATTACTCATGATTTTGTCAATTCTTTCAATGATTCTCTAGTGACTATTTCCCCATCTTCTCAACTTGATAGCTCAATCAGTTCTCCATCTGGCTCTGTGGACACATCCTCCACCATTTGTCCTTCCATGAGTCCTGCTCTTATAATTAACACTCGTGCTCAAAACAAGGAATTTTTCTGTCAACAAAAATATACTCTTGATATCTTATATGATTCTGGTATGACTGGTTCTCGACCATTTGATTTTCCTATGGAACAACATCTTCATTTACGACCAAAATATGGTACTCCCCTTCTTTGATCCAACGGTCTATTGTCGTCTCATCGGCTGTCTTTTATATCTCACTATCACACGACCTGATATTCAGTATGTTGTAAACACCGTAAGCCAATTCATACAGTTTTCTCATTCCACCCATCTTGATGCTACCAACTGACTTCTTCATTATCTTAAAGGCTTTGTTGTTAAAGGTTTATTCTTTTTGCATTGAGCTCTCTTACTTTAGTTGGATATGCTGACTCTAATTGGGCCAGTTAGCCTACTACTCGTCAATCCACCACTAGTTATTTCACCATGTTAGGTTCCAGTCCTATCTCTGGGAAAACCAAGAGACAACCTACTATATCTCAATCTTATGCAGAAGTAGATATCATTTCCTCGCTACTCTTGCTTCTGAGTTGCAATGGTTAAAATATCTTCTTTTGGATCTTGGCTTCAATCAATCAAATCCAATTTCCAATCCATTGTCATAGCCAAGCTGCTATTCACATTGCCGAAAATCCTATTTTTCAAAAACGCACCAAACATATTGAAATTGATTGTCACTTTGTTCGAGAAAAAATTTAAGCTGGTCTTATTGCCCGTTCCTTCCTATGTTCGAGCGACCACTTGGAGGTGATACTTATCCCCGATTACTTCGAAAGTTTGGTGTTCTTGACATTTCAATCCCAACTCCAACTTGAGGGGGGTATTGGAGGAAATCAAGTTAGGTCCTAGTTTTATGTATATTTGAATAATGTAATTTGTTAGTTCCTATTTTTATGTATATTTGAATATTGTAATTTGAATATTTCAATTTGCTTATAAATTGTACAGCAAGTGAATGAATACGATGCGAACTAGATTTTATTAGGATTTTTGTTACTAATATATTCGAAATTACAATAATTTCTTCTTTAAAGTGAATGATTGGATTAAGACATTTTGTCCTATGGATATCTGACTGTAAATTCAATAAAATTTTGTAGAAAATTAGACATTGATGTGCGGGATTTATTCATTAAATTAATATCTTCTTAATTTCATTTAATTTAGTTACATTTAGGTTATAATTGCTTCCTAAAAGTGTGAAGTGAATTCATTGCCTAAAATTATTATCAACACAAGTGAATTCATTTCTTAATAATAGAAAATATGTTTTACCTTGTTTGATTTCATGTTTGCAACACATTTACTCTAAAGGTTCAACATTTATATAGTTTAATGTCATTTATTATTTGATGCAGCAAAGATATTTTGAGAAAAACTATTGCCTTTGACCTAAATATTTAATAGGTTTCTATAATAGTAATTTTGGTAGTTGCAAACATTATTGGGTGGACCGAAATTATTTCATTCTAAAACAAGTCAAGCAAAATTTTACTAACAATAAAACAAGTATGGCATATCTTAAGTAGATTTTGCCAAACAGGAATGCAATTCACGCGTTCATTATACTTGAAAAAAAAAATTGGCTTAGTTACCAATTCAGTACTTAAACTATTGATCGTTTTTAATCTTTTAAATCACTAACACATTGGTACCTACGGTAGTCCCCGCTATTTTTCGACTTTAGTATGCTAACATGGCTGCCTAAACTGTTCATCATCACTCGAATTTCAACATTTTTGCTCTTAAACACTGATTCACTGACATTCATACCAATATATCTTCATCGTTTTCATATAAACGGTACCTTATGGTTTCAAATCTAAGAGCAAATGTAAGTAAATCAATATTTACGCTAAAAAATGCTAAAGTACGAGTGATCATGAACAATTCAAGTAGCGACATCAACATACTAACAACAAAAGTAATGAAAACTAACGATAGGTGCCAATTTGTTTTGTTAAAGATTTTATAAAAAATTATAGAGGTATTTATTAAATTTTAGAGTTCAAGTAAGTGACTAAATTGGTAATGTGCGGAAAATAAAATAAAAAACAATGCGGTGAACGTGGATCGAACACGTGACCTTCAGATCTTCAGTCTGACGCTCTCCCAACTGAGCTATCCCCGCATATGTATTGAAATGTAATATTTTTATTTATATAATAATATTAAAAATCTAAGATTGTTTATAGATAGAGTATCGATAACCAATTCATTCTTGTATATTTTTATTTGCGATTTTATAATATTTTTATGCAATTTGGAAAGATAATAAATGCATCTTAAAGGATCATTCATGATGAAGATGAATTAAGTCAATAGCTTTAAACACTAGTACGAAGAGTATATCTAGGAAGTCATTCAAAAGTTTCTTTTATGAGGTAAAGTCCTTGTACTTATTGGTGGTTCTAGAAAAATAACTGTCTGACAAGATTTTAGAGATCAATTATGAACCACCTGTTATAAAGTTTCCCTTGTTGAACTGACTAAAACACGTCCAAGATTTATGTAATATGTTATTGGTCTCCAGTTCTTTAGTTCAATATCGTACTCCTCTAATTCGGAGAGTTCTTTAGTTCAGTTGGGCGCCACACAAAAATCAGGCTGGACTTGTCACAAAGATTGAGCCATCTCCTTTGTTTTGGGCTTCCATATATGGGCTGGACTAACGGATGATTATACTCATAACACTAGTCCCCGATTATGAGGGAAAACTTTTTTATTCTAATAACAAGATGAGAGATCATATATACTCATAACATTTTCCAATAATAATGCCAATAAATTTATATCAATGCGTATTTGACTTTTTATTTTCTAAGGAATAAAAAAGTGATAATCCTAATAACTCTATACAAAAAGTTGTATGTTATAACTATTTATGTTCACCATTAATGATCTTTGATGAGAGAAATAATGGTGGAGGTTAAGAAATATATAG
Source organism: Francoa sonchifolia (assembly GCA_036897585.1). Taxonomy (NCBI): domain Eukaryota; kingdom Viridiplantae; phylum Streptophyta; class Magnoliopsida; order Geraniales; family Francoaceae; genus Francoa; species Francoa sonchifolia. Next base: position 8,097 of record JAYMTB010000380.1, on the reverse strand, counting down.
AATCCATAGCCTAGTCTATATATTTGCTTATGATTTTCATCAAATCATAACATAAAGTATAAATACAAGAAAAAAAGTTCACGAAAATAAGCTAGAAGACTTTTATCTATCTGTGTTATTACTTTGACAACGATAGCGGATGTACGATCAATTTTGTTTATTAGATGTTATTATCTAATTTTCTAGCATTGGTATCAGAGCATACTCTTGGCTATTTTGTTCAGTATTGAAATATAAAAAAAATTATGTTATTTTAGTTTTCTTGAAGTATAAAATACTTTTAAAAGTGTGAAAAATGATCTTGATTTCAACATAATTTGTAAGTTGACGATTCAGTTATCTTTCATTACTATTTTGATTATGATTACTTAACAAATTTATTTCTTTTACAAGAAATAGTCAATTTGTATAAGAATAGCTATAGTATGTTAAACAAATTGATATTAAAGTTTGTAGTTTTTATAAGAAAAATAAAGTACAACTCTTATGTACAAGTTTACTAAATACTAATTCCTTTAACTTTTATGTACTATATGAAATAATTATGAAGCATGTCATAATAAAACATTACTTCAATATTGTCATCGTCAAATATTGAAATCAAAGCATACCAAACATTATTTTGTATGATAGTGGAACGCCTATATGTAATGAGCAATTTCGATAAATTCAAATCAAAACTCAATGATTGTTCAAAATTTCAATATGCATCTACTTTCAATGTTTTTACTGTTTTTCTGATATATGTCACACCATTGTTACCATTCACTATGGTATCATTCATATAACACAAATAATTTAGAAAAATTGGGGTCACAACCAATTCTTCTTAAAATCATGAAATGTCCATCTGTAACTCAACTTACATGTAAAGTGTAAAGTTTGCAATAAAACAAAGTTCAAAACAACAAATTGGTAAACTTAATTGGACAAATGTGTTGTGTAGACCCTTTAGTAATCACCTAGAAGATTCCAAGTCCTTCGAGGAAGTTTTGTCGGAAGTAATTTTATAAAAGTGTAATTTTAGGATTTCACAGAGATGTGAATTGAGATTTAACCCAGTTAAATATGCGTTATTGAAACGTAAATATATAAGTTGAATGTGCATTCAAAAAATGCAAGATCACCGTCGTGATCAGTGCCACCTGGCAATGATGAGTGCTGATGTGGCGTTAAATTTGTATTTTGAAAATGCATAATTAAAAAATGACATTTTTAGCTTTAGTTTAAAAAAACTGTATTTTGAAAATTAGTTTGAAAAAGTACGATATTTTGAAAAAAAAAATTCCACAATCGAACATGTAGAGTTTAGGTTTTGGGCTTCCGCTTGGTAATCATGTTAGGTTTGGATTTGGGTTCGAGATAGACAGCCTTCTAATTGGACTTAGCTCGTTTGACTTGTGTAAGGCTTGAGCTCGAGGTGGAGTTAAACTTGAACTCTGACTAAGTCAATATTTGAATATTAGATCTATATTACATCATTTTAGCAGTAGAAGTTTGATAGGAATATGATGAGGTTCTCATAGAAGTTTGTTCAAAAATTTTGACAAAATTTAGATTAGTGGTATTTTTTTTCATGAATTTTATAGATAATGAAAATAAATACACACATTGGGAGCGAAAAACAATCATAAAATGACTAGGGATGGGACAAACCCAAACCTTACAAGGAACTATAAATAGAAATTGCCGATAATAAAATGCTTAAGAGAAAATCCTAAGCTATGAACGAGACTCGGAGGCTCGCAATAATCCGAAGGCAAAAATAGAAATTAAACTACCCGATAAAGGTTAAAATGAACCAAGCTCACTTTGACAAGTGTATGCTTGGGATTTGTCGATAAAGTTGAATGGACAAGGTGCAATCGCCAAGGTGCCATATGCTCGAGGTTGCCAATACCTTTCCCAAGAAGTACGTGGCTCAGGACTTGACATGACACTTCTCAAGAAAGACGTGGCTCGAGACTTAACAACACTCTTCCCAAGAGAGCAAGTCAATGAAACTGTCGGCCGGTTGCTGAAAAAATTTTGTCGGATAATTTTTTTTTTTTTTCGGAAAAACTGAAAAATCTCAAACTCATAAGGAGAGCACAGATGAAATCTCCAAAAGGATAGGAGAGAAAATAATATGAGTTTAGAGGAGAGAATGAAAGACAACATCATTAATTCGTCGGAGTGTCACCGGAGGCTCGCCGAAAGTAAATATTCTCGAATTAGAGGAAAGTAGATAAAATATCACCTCTCAAGCTCCGGCCAACACCAAGAAGGAAAGCTTGATTCGACGAGAATATCATCTTTCAAGCTCCGGCCAACACCGAGAAAGAAAGCTTAATCCGACGAGCATATCAATTTTCAAGCTCCAGCCAGTATTGAGAGAGAAAGCTTGTTCCGACGAGAAAAACAATTTCCTTCCGCCAAAACTTTCACCGAATCATGAGGGAGAAAGAGAAAGGAGATAGAAGAGAAGGTGAAGGTTTAAAATGTTAGAAAAGAGAAAGGATAGGAGAGGTTGCCGGAGGAGTGGCCGTAGCAACCTCCCTTTTAAGGGTAAAATATTTTTAGAGAGAGAAGTAAAATAGACTAGTGGTATTCACATTTTTATTTATAACGTTTGTTTGTTTGTTTATTTGTTTGTTTGTTTTTTTTTTTTTTTAAAAATGCAATTTTTTAAAATGTAACATATTTGGCTTGGGATTAAAAATCCCCTAAATTTAAAAGCAAAAAAATGATACTAAGAACATCTTAGAGAGGTCTTTTGTTGCGTGATCAACAAATCACTCAACATGCCTATCCAAAAATTAAAACCCACCAAAAGCTTGTGCTTACAACGAGCACAAATACAATTCAAAAAGATTTGTGCAAAACAACAAGAACTAAAATAACTAAGGACCGGACAATCCCGACCTTGTAAGAAAAAAGAATGAGTTCTAAATCTCATAAATATTAATGTGCGATAAATCTCATAGATATTTATAACGTTTTAAACCATTGACTCACATAATCTATTGAGACCAGATCGTAAGGCAACTATCTCAAAATTCATAGATCCAAGTTATTTTGTATCAATCTCAAACTTATCTAATGTGGGACGAGGTATCGCAATTTCCCCCTCAAAAAATGACAATCTCGTTGTGGCCAACTCAAATGCTTCAAGACAATTTCACCAAATATGTAGGATTCTAAAGGTGGTCTCAGTCGTGTTCAGTTATTCGGGTGCAATACTTAGTCCTCTAGGTTCTGGAGGTGATTCTATCTCACGCACTTGATAACACTTAGTCATGCACAATACTTAGCACTAACACTTCAACCCAACCGCCCGTTTTAATACCATTTATAACGATCCGGGCCCAAATCTCTTAACACAAATTGTTGAAGTCAGTCCTTACCCACCCACAATCTTAGAATATTTTCAAATTATTTAATAGTAAGAAAATTCAATCTTATAAATCATACTTTAATTTTCAAGTTATCTAATATACAGAATCTCAATATCTTTTACGGATATTTTAGAACATCTTGCATTACTTCAATCTACTGACTTGGATGCACAGATGTGACAGTAAATATCATTATTTGACAATACACCTATAAATAAATTGCATTTAATGGTACACTTTACTAGGAAAAACTGAGTACTCATAGAACTTTGGTATCTCTAAGAAAGGAAATCTTGTAAAATGTTGAATGTCTAACAAAACATTTGAAATTTCCAGCAAAGATACTAATAATGACCCCTTGATGTATACATATACTCACATAATACAGTCTCAAATAATTTTTCATTCTATACTGTTTCCTAGCAATGAAAATGGCGAGCAATCAAAGTACGAGTGTAACTAATGTTTGGCCTTTCAGGATCAAACTTGGGACGGATAATTTACGTTGGGACAGCTTGAAGATCTCTCATTCAAAAGAATTCGAACAACATATATTAGCAAAACTAGACGAAGGTAGCCGCAACTCGTTGGAGGCTTGGAATCCTGTGAAGATATCGATTTATGATGTGGATACTAATGAAACTTATCAAGTGGAATTGGTCAAGAAACCATCTTTTTGGTTTGAACCTATGCCTTTGGCTGATGAAGCTGCAAAAGAGACAATTTCCCATTCTTCATCATCATTTAAGATACAAATTGTTCATTCTACTTATGAGTTAGCAAGACAAGGATTTGCTTACTCGATTGAACCATTTAGACGAATCCAGAAGAAGAGAAATCTCAAATGGGATCAGGAGTTTGGATTGCGTTGGTCTGGTACGAAAATAGTTAACAAATTCGATTTCACAGTTTTATCCGCACCTTTACCCAAATTGGACGTGCACAACTTATAAAGTTAAGATTGTATTCGTTGTATTATGGAGTTAATGTGAATTCCTTTTTTACTTTTATGGATTTCTTGGTCCCTTAATAAATTGATAACAATGAGTTTTTACATTTGATAATTTCCAAAGTTTTGCAAATATGTTTAGGTGCATAAGGTTTATATTCATGTTCTTTGTCCATTTCAGTTTTAATATGAAATTATAAATACATCTTTTAGTTGCATTGCTATTATAATTGTTTAATGTCTTATTTTGCAAACATGATATAATGATATTAATATCACAAGAAATTCAAAGAGTCTTATTTGTAACAACGCATATTCTCACCCAAATATTATTCAATATTATCTTTTTTCTAGTCTGATTTTTATTAGATTCACTAAATCAATAATAAGGTAATGATATTTCTAACACTTCATCAAAATGAGACATATTTTATAGGATACAAACTCTCCCATGTAACACCCTGATAATAATATAGGTTTAAGGCCCATTTTGGTCGAGGGTGTTAGTTTATTTAGCTTCTAAATATCTTGATTTGGTACTAAAAGTCTCCAATTTGAATTCCAAAAACATTAGCCGACTAAACTATTAGACTAAACCCTTACGCCAACTAAATTCTAAAATATAGTTGAATGTCGTTTGAAGTCTCACGTTTTTTGCATAAATGGCCGTGCAATTCTATCAAATTTCAGTGCATCTTTTTTTAGAAATTGTGCGTACTAACCGTAATATAAGAAAGTATTTGTACAAGTGAGAATTGAAATTTAAGAGGCGGAATGAATCCTCCAGAGTTGGAGGTTCACAAGGAGAACAAGTCGTCTTCCGAGGGGGAATCCAACCCATGTCCCATCTGCCTTGGCTTCGTCAATCAAGATTCCTACCTTCACAAATGTTTTCGTTTTTACATTCTACTTTAGTATCCGATTCTGTGAATTGATTCAAAACCCTAGTTTTTTTAGTTGTGAAATTTTCATATTAACTTGTTTTTGCAGAATTGTTAAAGCTTTTGTATCTCTTTGTGTAAACTACTATAGGGAAATGTGTTAGCTTTACCTGCAATTTGTTATTTCTTCTGGTTTCATAAACTGGTATGTGGCCTTTGTTTGTTTGGAAGGAAGAAATGCAATGAAAATGAGATTGTATTACTTCCGTTTTGATTACCTTTGTTTCATTTTCATTTGTTTGTTTAAGATTGTTGAACTACCAATTGGAGGCTGAATATGTATATCATGCTCTAACACTCCCCATCATATGTAGACTAACATAAATTTAAATGTGTGTTCCCAGGCTTGAACTCGTGATCTCTAGGTTAATTGGCTCTGATACAATGTTGAATTACCTAATGATCCAAAGATTAAGCTGATTGTTTATGGGCATAGCTCAATATGTATATTTTGCTCTAACATAGATAAAGTCATAAAGTAATGGCATTACTTGGTTGGTAGTAGGGAATGAAGTAGGATTTATTAGGTAATGTGATTACTCAAAGGAATATAAGTATTCCTTTTGACACATCCAAATACAACAATGAGGGCAATGGCAATAACTTATATTTCATTGCCCTCAAACAAACATAGTCTTAATATATTATCTTATCATAGTTAGTTGCTCACTCTCTTCCATTGCAAGTGTTAATCTATCTTACCAGAAGCTTTCTAGCTGGGTTCTGAGCAAATTCTCTGTACCGCGTAAGGCTTAACATAAACCAGTCTATATTTAGTGGCAGTAAATGACATGCTGTATCAAATGAACCATTGGGTATTAGTCTGACAATTTCGTGCAGATAAATTTTGCTATAATTGCATTGTTCATTGGATTAATGTGGTTATCAGCAAGCATTCTCGTAAGCTTTCGTCTGTGAAGTGTCCTCTATGCAAGGTTTGTCCTATATAAACTTTTCTTCTATTTTTGTTTTGTTCTAGTGTGCATGAATGGATAGGGAGCTATAAGACATACTTATACACAATAAAGTATACTAATTTTTTAGTTTGATTGAATAATTTGGGATGAGGGATTCGGATTTATTTACTTTTCTGGATGGATTTTACAAAACATTGTCATTTTGAGTGCTTTTGAAGTTTGATCATATTTGCACCAAAATTAACCCAAATCCAGATTGCCTTGTGCAGCCTAATACAGTTGCTTTTATCATTAATTATTTCAATGGTTTGGCTAACTTTCAGACAGAAAACTTTTCTATAATTCACGGGTATGATGGATGTTCCTTTCAACAGCATTACATTAATCAGGATATTGGGGATAGGTATCTTAGTATGTTTATTTATACTTTTTGATATCTTTCTAAGTTATTTGTTACCTAATGTAATTCATATTCATGAATGATATTTGCAGTTTTATCTTATCGAGAGCGCACAAATATAGATTACAGAGCTATTATACTGAATCAGGTCTGATCTAATTTTTGAATTATTATTTCTTGAAAAAGAAATGTTACTTTGATGTATGTTTTCAGTTAATTATATTTATTATCAGGTGCCTTAAACGATGTATTTGATGTATCGCGGTATTGGAAATTCTCTAAGTACCTTCAGCCAAACCGGTGGCTTCAAAGTTGGTTGATAAGAGAAATTCAAGCTCTAATACAGGTCCGTGTCTAAATTAGTTTACACTTTTGCACATTTGGATTTTTGTATTCTGCGACTGGGCAATTGTATAAAAGCTTGCAGAACAAGAAACCTGCAGTGAAAATGTTGATTGGCAATATGTTATATTTCCCTGAAATAATGTGTTTTCCCCCCATTCATGTCATGTTTGACCTGAATACAGTTTCTGTGATGGCTTGATAGTGGAAAATGTATAGCTATATGTGCAACATATAAATGTCACTTGGAAATTCACTCCTTGACATCTATTGAGGTTTTAATTTTAGAAATGTAATATTTGTTTATATTCTTTTATGAACACTGAATTGATATTATTTAGTTCAAGTACAACATGCTGTGATCCCATATGATTAAGAGCTCATTGTTTGCTAAGGTTTTAAGTCCTGAATCATGTTAATCAATTATGAGCTAATTGACTGACACGAATTAAGTCCAGAAGCATGCTAATCGATTTACTATTGGTGCTAGTCGTCTTGCCTTTTTTTGATCAAGAACAATCTTTAATGATTAAATAGCCTTTCACTAAAGATTAAAGTGTTAGGTTCATACTTGGAAACATTTTATATTCAAAGCTAAACATTTGAAAAATACCACTGGTTATCCGCTTTCAACACAATTTTTAAGATGTGATGCATCATTATTGACATGGACTTGCGTTTTGCATCACCACTAGTACTCTACATGCATAGGATCCTAAGAAGCTTAGAATCTAAGGTTTGATCCTCAATGCCTTCGAGCCTTATGCTTTACATGACGTCTGTATTGTGGAATGCAATTATCGATGTCTTTGAGCTTGTGACCTTCCAAGTGAATGTGTTATTGACTATAATTGTTGCACATTAGATAAAAAAAATTAACATTCAATTTGAACGGTGTATTATCATCAAAATCAAATTACATAGAAACCTCAGGACACAAGTTCCCAAAAGCACAGATATTTTTTTTTCTTGATTTTTTTTCCCCTTTGTCTCAATGCTGTGGAATTCTTAATTATTTGTTGTGTTACCCTATGTCATAATCCTTAGGTTGATCCGAGCATTCGGAATCATTATAATTGAGCTAATACATTACTATATCTGAAGTTCTGGTTGCTAATGATGCCAAATGGAAAGCTAGAAAGTAACATCTAAGTCTCAACTGTGGCAACCA
>JAYMTB010000379.1:0-14819 GCA_036897585.1 Francoa sonchifolia | reverse complement strand
ATATATATATATATAATGCTTAAATACTTTATGGTTACTATTGCCCAATTTTTGTTTAGTATCTAAGTGAGAATATTCCATTATGTATTACATAATGTACGTTAGTTAGAAATATAAGTACATATTAATTATTTTTAACAATATTTGTTAATATTTTTAGGAATAATTATAAAAATCACTCTTATGGTTTTGCTAATATTTCAAAGATATTCCAGTGTTTTTTTTTTTTTCAATATGTCAATATGTCAATATTCATACAAAATATTAATTATAAATTATTTTTGGATATAATTATCAATTAATGTTTATTTTAATTTTTGTTACATTTTTCAATCTCATAATAAAAATCATAAAAATAATTTCGAAAAAAAATTTAAATGCGAACAAGGGCGTATTAAGAAAAAGCTAGAGTTCATTACAAATTGAAACCACATGTAAAAAAAAAATATAACAAATGTGTCTTTGCAACACTAACAAACTATATAGATAATTTTTGTAATTCTGCCCGACCGTTTATTTTCAATAAATGATGAAGTACAACCACATATTAAAAAAAATAACAAAAATATACTCAATTATTTCTCCTAAAATTCTATATAAAGGGAGTTAGAAACTTAGTATTGGTAAGCCAAAAGGAAGAAGAAAAAAAACCCCAAGCCATGGCAATTCATGCTCATGTTCTCTTATGTTTGCTAACCCTAACTAGGGCTTTGAATAGCATTGAAGCTATTAAACCAACTCCTTATTCCATTCCTTTCAATAGGACTAGTTTTCCTCGAGGGTTCATTTTTGGTGCTGAATCTGCTGCTTATCAAATATATATCTTTAATTTACACTCAGTCAATCCATTATTTTATAAATAAAAATAACTTTATGTTATATTTCTAAATAATTATATATTACATGGATTACAGTTGATTCAACTCTGAAATCATATTTCATATTTCATACAAGGTTATAAATTATAATTTACTTTTATAAACTTATTTTAGTGGGAAGGAGCAGCAAGTGAAGATGGCAGAGGAACTAGTATTTGGGATACTTTTGCCAAGGAAAATCCACGTCTATTCGAAAGCATTGAAGCATTAAATAATTTTTTCGAATTATACGAAAAATAAACCTAAATTAGCATTGATGATTATTCAGAAAAAATTGTGGATGCTAGCAATGGAGATGTAGCACAAGATTTTTATCATCGATGTAAGGTCGGTCCATCATCCATATTTTGTGAAATTTCAATTCTTTTTACTATCTATTTATTAATTTTGCAGTGGGATATAAAATTGATGAAAAAAATTGGATTGGACTCATTCAGATTCTCCATCTCATGGTCAAGAGTATTACCAAGTATAAAATTAATAATTAACTTTATTCTATGTTAAAAAATTTATTATACTTTTTTAAGTTGACTAATTATTCATTTATTTAGTTTTTCAGAGGGTAGAGTTAGCAGTGGAATGAATCCATTGGATGTAAAATTCTATAACAATGTTATGGATGAGCTACTATTAATAATTTAGTATGATTTCTTAATTCAATTATTTATCTCGATCATACTAATTTAATTTTTTTAAATATATAATATTATTTCAGAAATTATACCATTTGTGACATTATATCATTGGGACCTTCCACAAGCATTGCAAGATGAATATGATGGTTGGTTAAGCCCCAAAGTTTTGTAAGTTAAAATACAACATTTTTTTAATTAATGAAATCAAATTAAATTAAATCTAACTTGAATTTAAAATATTAAAATATTTACTAGTCAATTTTTGGAGGTACATTTGTTTATAAGTGTGGCCGTGAACTTGAATTCGATTATTTTTATTACTCGACTCGATCAGCTTGGAGGATTTGGGAGTGCAAACTAAATGGAGTGAACACAAAAAATCGAGATTTTTTTCTTTTTCGTTTTTAGGAAAGAATGAAAAAACATATTCAAAATTTATAAAAGGGTATTAAAATTGAGTCGAGCTATCTTTAACAAAGGTAAAATATTCAAGCATTCAAGTCGAATTTTGAAGTCGCGAATTGAGACGAACTGAGTTCGAGTTTCTAACGAACTGAAGACGATGAACATTATAGGGAAGATTTCAAAAACTACGCAGATTTTTGCTTCAAAACCTTCGGTGATCGAGTGAAAAACTGGGTAACATTGAACGAACCAAACGGAATCAGCGTCACCGGATTCGGTACCGGAACCAACGCTCCAGGCCGATGTTCCAACTACAGTGGATCTTGCGCCGCCGGCAATTCCGCCACCGAACCCTACATCGCCGCTCACCACTACATCCTCGCCCATGGAAATGCCGTCAAAGTGTACCGACAGAAGTATCAGGTAATCAATTGCAAAATCACGAAAAAAAATTGGGTTTTTGATGAAATTTGGGGGAAATTTTAATTTTCAGTGTTTTGATCTATGTAGGCGAAGCAGAAAGGGATAATCGGAATTACTTGTGTGACTCATTGGTTCGAACCGTATGATAACACGGAATCGAGTCGTAAAGCGGCGTCGAGAGCTATAGATTTCATGCTTGGATGGTGAGAAAATCGTAAAGAAAAATCTTGAATTTGAGGAAATTCGTTGAATATATTGCGTTAATTAGTTTTGTATGTATAGGTTTTTTGATGCAATTGTGTTTGGTGAATATCCGAAAAGTATGCGAACTTATGTTGGAAATCGGCTGCCTAGTTTCACTAAAGCTGAATCCAAGATGTTGAAAGGATCTTATGATTTTCTTGGTGTGAATTATTATACTGCGAATTATGCACAGAAATCTTCATCTTCCAACACTGTTAATCAAACGTGGTCTTCAGATTCACAAAACACTCTTTCCAGTTAAGTTTTATAATGTTGCACACCAAGTGTTCGATGAAATGTATGCATTTTTTTGCCTTTATGCTTACTGTCATGTCTCTGTTTTTGCAGCCGAGAAAAATGGAAAACCCATTGGTGCACCGGTATGTATCTATATCTATGTCCATATCCCTATATGTGTACATAATTTGTTTGAAAAATTGTATGTTTGTTGTGTTTTGCAGACGGATTTAACCTGGCTTTTCGTTTATCCAAAGGGAATTTATAATGTAATGTTACATGTCAAGGCAAAGTACAATGACCCGATTATATACATCACTGAGAATGGTAAAACACTAGCTCAAAATTTCGGCATGATATTAGATGAGCGAGAAAACAATCTAATATGTAATATGGCGATTCGGGTCTTTAGAGTCTTAACTTTATATTCTTTGTTTTTGCAGGGGTGGCTAATGCTTATAATAGCTCTTTGTCAATTAAAACTCAGCTCAAAGATGGTTTTAGGATTCACTTCCATAGTAACCATTTATCATATCTCGCAAAAGCTATCAAGTGAGTATCTACTACAAATTCGTGAATTATCTCTACCCGATAAGAATTATGTTATGATGTTAATGATATAAATGTGAATTGCAGCGAGGGAGTGAAAGTGAAGGGATATTACTTTTGGTCATTCTTCGATGATTTTGAATGGGATGGTGGTTATCAAGCTAAGTTTGGTCTCATTTTAGTTGACTTTCAGAATAATTTGAAGCGATATATGAAATACTCTGCTTACTGGTTGAAGATGTTCCTCCTTAACTAATCGGAGGGAGCAAGTGAAGCTAATAATGAGAGGGATATCTGTTCTCTCCTTCAAATGGCAAGAGGAAATGGAAAAGTTGAAATTGTTAAATTTTGTCATTTGTTGTAAGCTTTTTCATTTTCCTTTCTATTTCCTTCCATCCAATCGGAAAATCAATAAAACTTCAGTATTTTTATTTTATTTTCCTTGTTCATTGTAAAATTTATGTTCCCTTTTTTGGTACTTTCTGATGGCTAATACCTCCTAACTCCTCCTATCCAGATTTGAAACTGAAATCTTTTACTTGATGACAAAAGGCGATGATTCTTGAGTCTTATCTAGCTATGTTTGATTCTAACTCTGGATTCTAACCGAAACCCACATTTTGAACTTATGTCGTATGGACATTCTAAAAAAAAAACCTAGAATCGATCCCGTTTACATTAGCAGTAGGAGAAGATTGAGGTTAAAGTAAGTATCAACCCTTTGTTTTTATGTAGTGCGGACATTTTTTATAAAAATTTATTTTAACTTATAATTAGCTAGAATTACAAAAACTTATGTAACGTGGAAATCATTTCTAGAAAATTTGGACATGATATCAAATGTGGAAATCTATTTTATTTTAAATTTTAAGGTGTTGCTTAAATTGGCGAGACACAAAATCAATGGTTCTATCTTACATTCAACTCCTAACATTCAACTTAATTTAAAATTATAAAGCATCAAACTTTTAATAATGCAAAATAAAGTAAGAAAATAAAAAAATATATAAATATATTACGATCTAGTTTAGTATTATAACTCGTTTCTAGAAAATGTCTATTCGGTAGAAAAAAATAAAAAATTAATTTTAGAAATAATAAATGTTTGGTAACCTATTTATTTAAAGTATATAATCAATTTGAATTAAAAGTTAATTATAATAATTGAAAAAGTTTGTAATTAATAATTTCCATTCCATTCCATTCCAACTAATTTGGTGTGATTTTATTACTTATTTAATTAAAAAAAGCAGACTGGGCCTAAGTATAAAGTGTTAATTATTGAAAACCATACATAGTAGTTGCCAGAATGACAGATGCATTTAAAATCACGTGAAAAATAACTTACATATGGGTGTGGTGTGCTGTGTGGGTCCAATATTTAATTATTTTTGGATAATTTTGTTTATATAAAATTATTAAAGAACATCAGAAGATCAGATTTGTTCCCCAAACAAGACAAAATTTCAATGAATACTACATAGTCATCTAATCCTTTGTGATCTTAAATTAAAAATTCCCAAATTTTTACTGAATTATCATATTTATATGATTTACCAGTCGATTAACTGCTACTATTTTCTAAAATTATAAATAATATGGTAATTAATATTTTATTATTAGTAAATTGCCCACATGAAAACCAGAATGGGCCAAAATCATGTGCATTAATCATACAAACATTTAAGTTTTAAATTCATTAAATGGACTATCCTTCTTATTCAATTTTATTATTTTTCCAACTATAATTGGTTCAAATTTTTGTTATATTTCAAAATTTTTAAAATTCAAAATAAAAATGATTTAATGTTAATTATATAAGACATAATTAATATTACAAAAATAATTAATTTAATTAGGTTAGAAATTAGGAAAGTAATTACAAGTGTAATTCTTTTTACTAATAGAAGTTTTGACGGAGATACCCAATTGAATATAATTTGGATGTTTAAAACTAATATTGTCCAAAAAAAAATAGTTCAAGTATCTAATTAAATATAACTTATAAATTTGAGTACTAAAACAAATAAATAAGTCTTAAGATTTTTATTGATTTTTTTCATTATTACTTTTTGGAAAAATAAATTGTATTACTATTTGTAATAATGTGATAATTGTTGGATAAAAAAGAGAGTAAAATGTGGATACAGATAGATGAATTAGGTTTCATTTTGTTTATGCAGAACTACAAATTTTAGGCATGGGAATTTATGTTCACATTCTCTTGTTTTTGCTAACCGTAGCTAGGGTTTACAATGGCATTGAAGCTACTAAGCCAGTTCCTTATTCCATGCCTTTTAATAGGACTAGTTTTCCTTCTAATTTCATTTTTGGTGCTGGAATGGCTGCTTATCAGGTAAATGGTTGAAGACTCGAGATTCATCTCATGATAAAAATAGAATTTTGAGTATTTATACGTGCCTCAAAGATTGACTCAGTAACAGTATTATAGACCAACTCGCACATTGTGTAGTGAGTCATTTTGGTTCAGTGTTAAAATAAAATTTGGAATTTTTTTTTATACTATTTTCTAGAGTTTAGCAGTATCATAAGTAGCTTGCATACAAAGTTATAATCATCCTTGGTACAAAAAATTCGAACTCGGGAAAGTCGGGTGATAAAATAAAAATTTGAGTATGTCTTGACTTGATTTGAAAGATTGACTCTCTAATAAAAATGAGATTCAATAGTATCATATATTAGCTCGCATGTACTATAATATTAAGAGCAAGAGTTCGCAATCACATTAAAAATAAACTACAGTTCTTGCATGCATTTTTTAACATAGTTTTTTTCTCGAGTTTATTAAGTTGTAATTTTATCGAAATGATTTTGATTTATAGACTGAAGGAGCAGCAAATAAAGATGGTAGAGCTCCTAGCATTTGGGACACTTTTGTTAAGAAATTTCCAGGTTTAATTTTACTCATACTGATTTTTTTTATTAACCGAGAAATTATCACTAAAATTCTTCAATACAAGTACAATATTTTTCTCCGCAAATAAAAAGATTAGAAATTAAATTAATAACAATTCCTCAATTTTAAGATTATCGAAAATTGCAAATTTGATTAATAAAAATCATATGCAGAAAAAATTGCTGATAGTAGCACTGGAGATATAGCTCAGGATTTTTACCATCGCTATAAGGTCAGTACATATATTAATATTTATACGAACGCGAAAATTAAATTTTATATCCGTTTTAGATAATTAATCATGTTTTTGTAGTACGATATAAAATTGATGAAAAAAATCGAATTGGACTCGTTCAGATTCTCCATCTCATGGCCGAGAGTACTACCTAGTAAGTTCGTTATTTTTTTAAAATTACATGTACTTTATATCTAATTTAAATATTTATTTTTGTTAATTTTGTATTTCAATCTATTGGGGGTGAAATTTTATAATAATTTGATCAACGAGCTTTTATCGAACGGTTATAATTCGATGTCATATCTTAGTTTTTGATTATTTGGTAATATTAAAAATTTCTGATTTTTTTGAGTTTATTATTTATTTCAGGAATAATACCATTTGTGACAATATATCATTGGGATCTTCCTCAAGCCTTAGAAGATGAATATGGTGGATGGTTAAGTAGGAAAGTTGTGTAAGTGAAAAAACAATACCAACAAAATATCGATATACACATATATTTGATTAAATTTCGATCTAACCCATAAAAACTTTAGATTTGTAAGTACTAATCAAACTTTTTAAAAAAAATTATAGGGATGATTACAAAAATTACGCGGATTTTTGTTTTAAAACATTTGGTGATCGAGTGAAACATTGGGTAACATTGAATGAAGCAAATGGAGTTAGTTCGACCGGCTATAATACTGGAACTATGCCTCCTGGCCGATGCTCCAACTATAGTGGAACTTGTCCAGCCGGAAACTCTGCCACTGAACCTTACATTGTTGGTCATAACTATCTTCTTGCTCATGCCACTGCTGTCAAATTATACCGCCAGAAATATCAGGTATTATTATTTCAAATTAAGACACTTATAAAATATAAAGAAAAAAAAAAACAAGAATTTTTTTTTTATAAAATATGTTTTTTTTTAATTGATGTAAAAAAATAAAAAATTTGTACAATTCTACAAAATTTTATTACTTTTCTAAGAAAATCATCAAATTTTTCTCAAAAATTCCTAAATCATATAGTTTTTCCATTATAATCTTCGTGATAAAAGGGTTAATTGCATTTTATATCCTTCTAATTAAGTTTTTTACTACATGCCTTCATTGTGTTTCTTACTTTATAAAAATGGCAAATTTGTTAGTAATTAATTTTAATTTTTTATTGAAATTAAGAATGAATCCTTTCTTTTGTTTTTTTTGAACAGAATGCATGAATATTATAAATAAAATTATTAATCACTGTAAGAAAATTTTAAAAAATTGCAAATAATAGAAACTATAATAAAGGATGTAATTGCAAAAAAAAAATTAATACAAATTGTTTTGTAAATTTAGCTAAATAAAGAAGTGCAAAATGTAATTAAACAAACTTTGCAAATATTTGTAAAAAGAAAATTTTAAATAAAATGGAACCGAACCATCTAAGACCGAATCCAAAAGTGCAGCCATATCAAAAGGGAATTATCGGAATCACTATTGTGACCCATTGGTTCGAACCATTAGACAACACAACCGCCAGCATCGCAGCCGCCGGACGAGCCATTGATTTCTTGTTCGGATGGTAACGAATAATCTCTCCAAGTCCAAAATTTTGCCTTCTTTTTCGAAAATTCAAGCATATTTTTCATTGAGATTATAATTTTTTGTGTTATATGTGTGTAGGTTTGTGAATGCGGTGACATATGGAGAGTATCCTAAGTCAATGCGAACTTATGTTGGAAAACGATTGCCCTTTTTCACTAAAGCTGAATCCAAGTTGCTTAAAGGATCTTATGATTTTCTTGGTGTGAATTATTATACTACTTATTATGCTTCAAGATCTTCAACTGTTAATAGTGTTAATCAAAGTTATTCAACAGATTCTCAAAATAGTCTGACCGGTAAGTCTGCAAATGTTTATGTGAGGATTTGGCTTAATTTATATTCATTTTGTATGTCCACCAAGTGTTTGATGAAATATCTGTATGAAGTTTACATTAACTTATCGTCATTTTTGAAGTACACCAAGTGTTTGATGAAATGTGTACATGAATTTTTACCTTATACTTGTCTTTTGCAGCCATAAAAAATGGGGTACCCATTGGCACACCGGTATATATCTGTCTTTATCTCTATCTCTCTCCTTTATTTGTATTTTAGGATGAGAATTTGTGTTACGAAAATTATATATTTGTGGTGTTTTGCAGACTGCTTTGAGCTGGCTTTACATCTATCCGAAGGGAATTTATGATCTAATGATGTATGTGAAGAAAACATACAATGACCCTGTTATTTACATCACTGAAAATGGTAATACTTTGGGTTTAAGTTAATCATTTGGACGTTGTCATCTGGTTTTTAATTGAATTATTGAGAATAACTGGACCCGGATTGTTAAAGTCTCACTATTATATTTTGTTTTCTTGCAGGAATGGCTGATGCAAATAATAGCTCTTTGCCAATCAAAACTGCGCTCAAGGATGCAACCAGGATAAGATACCTTTATGGGCATCTGTCATATCTCAGTAAAGCTATCAAGTGAGTATGAAGTCATTTAAATTTTCATTAGAACAGGCAATTCTGCATTCAAATCTACTTTCTACCCGCTGAAAATAAAACACCCTGTGATCCTAATCATGGAATATTAAAGAAGTCTTTCAGTGTTGAGTTAGGACATGTGATTCTGTGTTCGAGTATATTTTCCACCCTATGCAAGTCGATTGTGTGTTTGATTCTGTAATTGTGTCTTAGTGCAGACTTACACTCTATTTGACACAAACAAAACTTACATTCTCATAGTAAATCTTGAAACTTAAGGTCGTTTTACGTCAAGTTAGGATTCATATTCTGTTGTTTAGTCGATCTTTTAGTCTTGACCCGACGCAAACAAATCAGATTGTGATTCTAACGATAGAAATGTGAAAACTGCAGGGGTGGAGTGAAGGTAAAGGGATATTACTTGTGGGCATTCTTCGATGATTTCGAATGGGATGCTGGATATACTGTCAGGTTCGGTATCACTTACATCGATTATGCTAATAAGTTGAAGAGATACCTCAAATACTCGGCGTATTGGTACAAAATGTTTCTCCTGAAGTGAGTCTTTGTATATCGAGCAAACGTGCCATCGAGTGAAGTCAATAATTTACAGAAATGTATTCTCTTTCAATCACTTCACTCGATAAAATTTGGGTCTTTGCTTTTGCTTTTATCATAGCTTGGTCAAGTTTTATTGTCACAAGTAGTACTGTTGGATACTCCATCTTGCAGATGCATTTTCGGTCAATAGTGGTAGCCCAACCCAAGAATGAATATGGGCTTATGTAGTATTGGTCATTTTGATACGGGGCTGATTTTTTTAATTTATCATAAACAAATAATATAAAATAAAAATAAACTAGTTTTTATTAATGTTAGGCTTATTTATTTTTTCGGTTGATGAGCTTATAAATTATATTCAATCAGATAGTTGAACTAATTTTTTAAACAATGTTAATCTTGAACATTAAAATTACATCCTAAGTACTTGTCAAATTTCGTCAATTATCTAAAAAATATGAAACTCACTTACTATTTTCATTTTCATCAATTTTGTCCAAAACTATATTGTTTTCAAACTTTTTAAACTATTTCTGACTATGAGTTTGTATAGATACAGATAAAACTGAAAAACGCTTTCTTTCGTTTTTATTCTCTCCCTTAACGATCCACTCCAATCTCTCTTCGACCTGCAATTTGTCTCTTACTAATTTGTACTCACAACCATGTCGATTCCTTTTATAAACCCTATCATTTCTCTCTTTTTCGTATTCCGCCTTTATTATCACCAATCTCTATGATGGATTTTCAATTTCCCGCCATTTTTGTTGCCTTCGTGTTCATGCTCTGTTACTTCTCGTTTGTTCATTCCTCGACGATCGGTGTTGGATACATTTCAGATTTTCATTGTTATTTATTTCAAAATTTTAGCATTTTTCGACTATGAGTTTCATCAATTTTGTAAATCTATTTACAGTGTAATAACAATGGAGTTATTCATAAGTTTCTTAAGCTTGTTATTTGTAAGTTTGAAAAATGTTTAAATCTTGAAATAAATAACAAGAGTTTTTGGCGAAATTAATGAAGATGATAAGTAGGTCTCACATGTTTTTAGATAATTGACAAAATTTTTTATGAAATTTGATAGAGGTATGTAATTTAATACAATTTTAATTTTCAGGAGTGATGTTGTCCCACAAAAATAGTTTAAATAATATTTGATAGTAGGTAAAAAAACAAAAACTATCTTTTTATTAGGAGAAAACCATATGCGGGGAAAAGACAAAGTAAATTAAAATCACGTGAGAAATAAGTATTATATATAAAAGGGAGCAATAATTGATGGGCATGGCATGGGCCTCCATTATTTGAAAAGGGCAATAAATTGGTACGAAAGTGGGACCCATTATGATTTCTGAGTGAAGCTTTAAAATGGTGCAAGCGACAACACATGGACCATAATCAATAATCACAAGACGCGTACGACAGGTCCCGTAGACGTGTTAAATAGGTCATCAGAGATCATGGGACCCATTATGATTCACTGCATGGATGAGGATACAGTTGTACTGATATCGTGGGACCCACAACCCTTTTTTTCAATTTATATATTAAAATAATATACAAAAAAGAAAAATACTACGTATTGCCGACAAAAAAAATCAGGATCAATGGTCCAATGTAACATGTGCTTGTTCTAAATAAAGAAAACAATATGGTTCAAAATTTTGATTTTTTTTATTTTTATTTTAAATTTGCATGTGATGGAAAGTTGTTTTCTAATTAATTTGTCGTATTTTTTTGGCCCTAGAAGGTGGACCATTAACTCAATTATTTTACAGGTAAAAACATTTTATCATTGTTCATTTTTTGGATTGTCTTGTTTGCTTACTCAACTATCTAAAATATTTCATCCTTATCATCATAATAATGATTTATGTGGTTTGTTTATGGCATAGAGATACTTGTATTTTTTTATGTTTTTTGCAATTAGTTATACTGAGATTTCTATTTTATTAAAAAAAAAAAATTGGTTAAATTTTTAATTGTATTTACAAAATATTAATATTTACTTTATCATGTTATGCATTTTAGTCTCAAAATTAAAATTCAAAAAATTCAAATTTGATTAAGAGCATAATGGAAAAAAATTTAAGTTTATAAGAGCATAAAAATCACAGGGTAGCTAAGCTAATATAAGCAAGGTGAATTCGTACTATTGTTATATTTGTAATAATGTGATATTTTTTGGATAAAAAAGAGAGTAAAATCTGGATATAAATAGATGAATTTGGTTTCATTTTGTTTATGCAGTAGTACAAATTTTAGGCATGGGAATTTATGTTCAATTTCTCTTGTTTTTGCTAACCCTAGCTAGGGTTTTGAATGGCATTGAAGCTACTAAGCCACTTCCTTATTCCATGCCTTTTAATAGGACTAGTTTTCCTCCTAATTTCATTTTTGGTGCCGGATCGGCTGCTTATCAGGTATGTTTGTGAACTCGACCAAAATGGACACCGTAGAGCTTACCCATATGATTTTATATTTCTCGACACATATAAATCTGTTTTGTTATTTTAAGTGGGTCCTTTATTCTGGGAAATAAAAAACTCGTTATTCTTAACTCTTCGAATTGGGTATACTTAGTGATAAACTGAGAGTATGAAATATACTATCTTTTAGAATTCAGTAGTATTATGGATCAAGGTTTTTAGTAAGTTATTCTTGAGAGATTGACCAAATGATATGACAAAGAGGGTTTTATCTTGCATTTTAGATTTCAGTAGTATTATATGTCAATTTGCAAGTTTTATAGTAAGTCAACCTGAATATAATAATAATTGAACTTAGCAGATTGGTCTGGTTATAAAATAGACATTTGAGTACATCTGAACTTGAAAAATGCAAATTTTTCTTAATGTATTTTAGTTTTTGTTAGTCTTATAAATTCAAGTTTTTATTTTAAAAATATTACAAGTCTGGGAATAAAATATAAGTTTCTTGATACACATAAATTCGTAAACTTTCTCAAGTTTATTATATTGTTCAGTAAATCCTTTTTTTTTATGCTTTATATAGACTGAAGGAGCAGCATTAGAAGATGGGAAAGGTCCAAGTGTTTGGGACACTTTTGTTCGAAAATTTCCAGGTTTCATTAACACTCGGAAAAATTATACTTTTTATATGTCACATGTTTGAATTGTCTAACCTTAAACTAAAATATAACATAAAATTTCATCGGATATTTTTCCTTAGAAAAATGTGAATTTAATTACTAATAATAATATATGCAGAAAAAATTGCTGACAGAAGCACTGGAGATGTAGCTCAGGATTTCTATCATCGTTACAAGGTCAATTATACTTCATGATTTCAAATTTTGTAGTTCAACTCCCATTTTGTTACGTGTAAAAACAATTAAGTTAAAAGACTTAAATATTCTCATTCTCTAAAAATTAAGGGTATTTTTGTTTTTCGATATTCAATTTTACCAACACAAAATCACTGACTATCTTTTTAATTGAGCACATCATAGGGATTCAGGATGTAACTAACCCAATGTTTAGTAATGATACTAAATGTTTAATTATATCTGTTTTAAATAAAATATTAAATTTTTGTACAGTCCGATATAAAATTAATGAAAAAAATGGGATTGGACTCGTTCAGATTCTCAATTTCTTGGTCAAGAGTATTACCCAGTAAGTTGGTTATTTTGAGAAAAAATAAACTATATGTCATTTGATTTAATATATATTATTCAAAAGATTAACTTCCTGTTAGTTTTGTATCTTAGAGGGAAAGATTAGCGGCGGAGTGAATCCATTAGGTGTAAAATTTTACAACAATTTGATCAACGAGCTTGTAGCCAATGGTCATAATTCGATCTCCTATCTTAATTTTTCATTTTTGATAAAATTAAATTTCTCTAATTTTATATTTTCGAACATTAATTATTTATTTCAGGATTAATACCATTTGTGACATTATATCATTGGGATATTCCGCAAGCCCTAGAAGATGAATATGGTGGCTGGCGAAGTAGAAAAGTTGTGTAAGTGAAAAATAATACCAACAATATATTGGTATTAAAAAAATAAGGAGCTATAATTTATTTGACTCGTTAAAATTCAAATTTTTTTAAATTTACAGGGATGATTACAAAAATTACGTGAATTTTTGTTTTAAAACATTTGGCGATAGAGTAAAACATTGGGTAACGTTGAATGAACCAAATGCGTATACTCAAGCTGGCTATAATGCTGGAACTATGGCACCCGGTCGATGCTCCAACTATATTGGAACTTGTCCGAGTGGAAACTCTGCCACTGAACCTTACATTGTTGCTCATCACTATCTTATTGCACATGCAACTGCTGTGAAATTATACCGCGACAAATATCAGGTATCATTCCAAACAAATTTGTTCATAAAGATATGGTACTTGGTGAATAAATAAAAGTAAATAATTTTTTAAAAATAAAAAAATTGGAAATATTCTTTTTTCTTTTTTTTAATTTTATCGAACGGAAAAGTGCAGCCATATCAAAAGGGGATAATCTCGATAACAATTGCGACCCATTGGTTCGAACCATTAGACAACACAACTGACAGCATCGCAGCTGCCGGAAGAGCTATTGATTTCTTGTTCGGATGGTAAGCGATAATCATTCAGAATCCAAATTCCTCTCTTCTTTTTCGAAAATTGGACCAAATTTTATTTAAAAGTTTGTATGTTTTTTTTAATCTGTATAGGTTTGTGAATACGGTAACATACGGAGATTATCCTGAATCCATGCGAACTTATGTTGGACATCGATTGCCTGTTTTCACTGAAGCTGAGTCCAAGTTGCTTAAAGGATCTTATGATTTTCTTTGTGTGAATTATTATACTACTTATTATGCTTCAAAAGCTTCTACTGTTAATACCGTTAATCAAAGTTATACAACAGATTCTCAAAATACTCTGTCTGGTAAGTCTGCGCACCAATTGTTTGATGAAATGTTTATGTGAATTTTTGCCTTAAAAAATAGTGATTTTTATATGCCCACCAAGTGCTTGATGAAATGTCTATGAGATTTACATTAACTCATATTCATGTTTGTGTCCACCAAGTGTTTGATGAAATGTCTATGTCTTTCTTTTGCAGCAATAAGAAATGGGGTATACATTGGCACGCCGGTATATATATCTGGGTCTTTTTAGATCTCTCTCCTTTTTTTGGTGTTTAGGACGAGTAATTTGTGTATGAAAATTTATATATTTTTTGGGGTTTTGCA
>JAYMTB010000378.1:0-14827 GCA_036897585.1 Francoa sonchifolia | reverse complement strand
CAAGGACAGACCAGTCGGATGGGGAATATTCAGTAAAGAGAGCTCCAATTTCGCCCCGAACAAGATATCTAAGCCAAACTAAGGCAAAGTTATTGCTAAAAGTTTTGGTGAGATCTACTGTTATTTTTGATCTATTCAATATTTTTGCAAATGTGTCAATCTTCATGCCTGATTACCAGGATTGAAGCAAATTTTCCATGTATCTTGATGAAGTTTATATATTTGGTTATATATACTGGGGAATGTTGATATGTGCAATAAGATCTGGAATTCTGATTCCGAGTCTGGTATTTTGTTACTGAGCTCATATGCCTCTCGATAAGATAAAAGTATTTTAAAGTTGTTTTACTAATAAAAGTAACAATAATTTCATGTAATTCTGAAAAATAAATATATAATTATGTTTAAGGTAACTAATGACTTTTCACCTATAACAACTCAGAACCCGGTTCAAACTCGGGTGGACCCGACCCATATTATGGGAACTCCGCCTTGTTTTCCTATAAAGCCCAACAAGTGCCCAAAAGCCGGATCCCTCTCCGCCCCCAGCGCGAGTAGCGATATTCGAAACAGATAGATACACCCTAAAAATCTGTTCGCCATCGCTTTTTTTGCTCCAAGTGCACATTTGAGCTGATTAACGGACTCTTTTCGTTGCTGTTTCTACTTCTCTCAAGGTAATTTATCTGTTTACTTCATTGAACCCTAGCTTCTCCGCTTTGTTGCAGCGAAAATGATGTAGTAACAGTTGAGGTTGATGAGTTTGAAGGTTATGAACTGGTTGGGCTTGAATCTAATGTTGTGAGATCTAAATTTATGTTTCTTAGTTTTTATTTGCTGCCAAACGGGAGCTTAATTTGTTGTGATTATGATTTTGCGGTTGTTTGTGATTATATAGCCGTGATGTTATGCATATGCCTAAAAATCATTTGTTTCATTGGACCAACATTTTTACAAACTTGCAATGATTTGGATCCGCTCAATAGCTTTTCAAAATTTTCCGCTAAATTCATGTAACCTCAAATACACTAATTACAAATAAAACCAAACATCTTTATCAATAGTTATGAAGGAAACGGAGGAACAAAGTTGAAGTTGAATCTGAATTTTAGGTTTTATTTGTTTTGGTTATTCAGAGGTGATTAACACTCCTTAAACTAGTTTAGAAGCTGTTTTGTGCTTAGTTGATTGAAGGGATTTTTTCCGGGTATCAAATTTGAACAATGATAAATTTAAGATATGAATTTGTTATGTTTCTCTCTGTCAACCTTTTTCTCAGCAGCCAAATGAAGCAGTTGTTTTCAATGTTAATGGTATATGCTTATCGTTGGATCTTGAGGCATTTTATATATGATTATGATTGGTTGTGCATTTCAGCAGCAGTAAGGCTTATCTTGGGTTTGTGCCTTACATTAAACTTGAAGTCATTTCCAATGGAATTCGATGAATATGATTATTTAGAGAAAACAGTTGAAAATCCTGAATCCTTAAAAGTGAAGGAAACTTCCAATGGTGGTGATGATACTGTGAAATCTGGAGAGAAAGGTCTCAGCCGAAGTTCAAAACATAAGAATGATGAGAACGATGGCACGAGACATGGATCCAGACGCACAAGATCTGGAGATAAGCCTCGCGATCACGACCGACACAGAGAGAGGAGTTCAGCCCGTCAACGCTCAAGGTCCAGAGATGGAGAGGGCGACCGACACAGGAGTAGCCGTGATAGTAGAGGTAAGGACAGAGACAGGAACATGGAAGAGAGGAATGGGAAGGAAAAAGAAAGGGAAAAAGTCCGAGAGCGGGATCATGATCAAGACCGAAGAGGGGTTGACCGTGAGGGTGAAAGAGAGAGGGAGAGGGAGAAAGATCGCTCACATCGAAGCAGAAGTACGTCTGAAAGGCGTCATATTGAGCTGGATGAGACAGACATAGAGAGGAGTCGAGACAGGGAGTCAAAAGAAAAGGAGAAGGAGATAGAATTCAGAGAACGAGACAGAAATAGCAGGTATCCTTTATTTTAGGGATCCATTCAACTCCTATGTACTCTGTTAAGTTTGATTGTGCGGTCTAATTGCCAAGAATGGTAGCCTGTGACTAATTTAGGGACTACTTGCATTTTGATAGTTGGGACATCGTCCATAACAGATAACCTTTTCCTTACAATTGCTCATAATTATAGATGATTACTATAGCCATGCTATTGAAAGTCTATTTCGGCCTTCACATATTTTATTCCGTGCTCTATACTTCTTTATTGAGGATATGGTAAGTAGTACATTAACATTTGTTATAGTATAGCAGTAATACGCGAGATGATGTGCTGCTGTCTAAATATATTATGAAGCATGAAAAAAATTTGTCGTTCCTGCCAGTCAGCCATCAAGCACCAATAATTTGATAATTTTCTGGAGCAATTATGTGGTTCAATTTTATTGAATGTGGTATTGGAATCTATGTATACAGTTCATTTACGGTTTCTTCTTTTAACTTATATGTTTGAGCCACTAGGTTGAAGTTGAATGTACAGTGATTGCATTTTCATTTTTATTTTTGATTTGCATATTCGTTGTTACTTTTGGTTTGCAATCCTAGATTTCCCCTCTCTCTCTCTCTCTCTCTCTCTCTCTCTCTTCCGCTGATGGCGATCGTAGTGGAGCAGGTTCCTTGTGATAGATGTCAGCCAGAAGTACTGATTTTATATGATTACATGCTAGATTAAAACATGCATGTTCCAAATGGTGATACACATACAGATAAATAAGTTTTGGAATTGCAAGCTTAGTGAGGGA
Source organism: Francoa sonchifolia (assembly GCA_036897585.1). Taxonomy (NCBI): domain Eukaryota; kingdom Viridiplantae; phylum Streptophyta; class Magnoliopsida; order Geraniales; family Francoaceae; genus Francoa; species Francoa sonchifolia. The sequence goes on along the minus strand of JAYMTB010000378.1, from coordinate 12,038 downwards.
TGATGAGTCAAGCCATATACGTAGCTAATTCATTGTTTCTATAAGATAGATAATTTCTGCTCACTTCTTTTCTCCCAATATAAATCTCAGTTGCTTTGCTTTTATGCTATTATTTAAATAAATTCTCACTCTAGTATTCTTAAGTTTCATAGCTACTTTTTCTATTTCAAGTCATAAAAACATGTATTGAACATTAGATTCTGGGAACTCGCAGATATGCTTGAGCAATCTTCAGATGGTCTTTCTGGCAACTTGGCCAGGCTCAGGAACTCGGGCCATGGGTTTTAATTGTTGCTTCCTAGACTTCCTGCAACATGTTTAAATGCTTGCAGTGCAAGTTTGGGGTTTGATTGTTGGAGGTTTTGACTGGGTGGTGATGTCATGTTATAATTTTCGGTATTTTCCACCTTTGAACTCAGTTGCTTAATCATATTTATTCTGTTGCAGAAATGCTGGTGAGGGAGTGATGGGCTTTGCTTAAGAGAAGCACTTCATTCACTGACGCTTATGGGATAATCAGTGTTCAGTGGGCTACAATATTGCCATAATATTATTCCAATTAAATATTATCAATGTAGGAGTAGTTGGTCTAGATAGCTATTGTGTTCCATGTTATTGTCATTTCCAAAGATCCAGTTAACTATCAATCAGTATCTTGCTATGGTAGTCCAATTTTCGTTCAAATATGCAACTGATTGCGAGTTGTTTCTTGTTTTGGGCATCATTGACTTTTGTTGTTTCGTTGTCAATAAGTTTCTGGCTTTTTTCCAATATGTCATGCTTCCTATATAGGCATTTGCTTTTCCTTTCTCAAGAAACTGATACCATGATATTTTGACTATATTTCTCATATACTTCCACAAAAAATTGGTCCAGTCTATTTGTGTGATGTGACTCTGAATTTTGTGTTTTTTAGTTGCAATCTGCTCATTGTGTCATTACTATTTATATGAGGTTATGGAGCAACAGAAGACTGGTGTTGTTAATCCTTTTAGGTATTCGTTGCTACGTGTTTATTTGTCTAAAGTGTGTTAACGTATTTGTGGTTAGCAGTTGATCTTGTATTTTCTCTTAGTTGGTGTATGCATCGTAAGGTGCATTGATGAAAAATGATGCATTAAATGGCACTAGCTAATAGCTACTGATTGCCTTATATCTGCTTTCTGGTAATGGATTATTTTCACTGTAATATAAGCTTTTAACAGGTTGGAAGCTAATGCAATCAGGTCTGTTGGTTCTGCCAATCATACAATTTGATGATGCCGCTACCATTTAAAATTAGTTTTTTGTAGAACAGGATAAAATCTGTTGTTAATCCATTGGTTAGAGTTGGATTACTTCAGTATATAATTTCAGTGTTCCCATTTCCCTAATTTGCAACGTATTTCTCCAGGTTGGTTCTTATGAAATTTTTAGATGTCATGTATGACCATCCATACATTTGTCACCTCATGTTGACTTTATGTAGTTCCCTGCAGGGTTATCTTACAGGGTTTCTGCCTTTTTACTCATAGAGGGGAAAACATGCTGCCATTTTGGGATTGTTCTTTTCTTCCATAGTGTTTTTTCTTAAATTTTTCCCAGTTAAAAGTTTTCTCTCATTCTGAGGAGCAAACTACCTTCCAAGCTATTGTTTTCACTACAAATGTTCTGGTCTCGTCTTGTTTTTCTGTAAAACTTTCCATTAGCATTTTCAGTTGTATATAAGGTTGACTAATCTTTTATATTTTCATTGTTTTGCAGAAGACATAAAGAGAAAAAGGAAGAAGGAGCAGAGCCAGAGGCTGATCCTGAACGTGATCAAAGGACGGTATTTGCTTATCAGGTGACTGCTGCTTTGCATTGGATTTTTCTTTCGCATATTTTTCTCTTTACTTTCAATCATTTGCATTAGCTAGATTTGGATCTTACATATTTTTGCAAACAATTTTTGACAGATTTCTTTGAAGGCAGATGAAAGAGATGCGTATGAGTTCTTCTCAAGGGCTGGAAAGGTCAGTACTTGTTAATGCTAATCGGGTAGCTTGCCATTTGTCTTTCGGCATCATTTTTATATTTCTTCAGGCTAGTATGTGACAGGGGTACCAATGACGATGCAGCTCTCTTTGTTTATTCTTGTACCTTTTTAATATTCATCTTCTATTTTCTAATTTCCATATTTCAGGTGCGTGATGTTCGCCTCATAATGGACCGGAATTCTAGACGTTCCAAGGGAGTTGGGTACGCCTCATACACTTTCGTGTCTTTCCTATGCATCATATTATTGGGAGAGATATGAATAATGCAAGTGTCAGTTCAATTGGTCTGTTTTAGTGATGTGTACTTACCAAAGTGGTATTTGTTTGCAGGTATATTGAGTTCTATGATGCAATGTCGGTCCCTATGGCAATAGCACTCTCTGGTCAGCCTCTGCTTGGGCAACCAGTAATGGTCAAACCATCGGAAGCTGAAAAAAATTTGGTTCAGTCAACTACATCTGCAGCTGGATTGTCAGGTGGGCTTATTGGTCCCTATTCTGGGGGTGCTAGAAGGCTTTATGTTGGTAATTTGCATTCAAACATAACAGAAGATCAACTTCGGCAGGTAAGATTATTTTTTGGTACTTAATCTTTGGTGAAAGTAATAATGCTTCTCATACTACCATGTTCCAGCGGTCTGTTAAGCCTCACTTTTAGAAACTCTGATCTGGTCCAGATGTGTACCAGGGCTTAAGAGAGGTGCTATTAAGAGGTTGATTTGAACATGTGCCTGAGCTTTGGTTTAACCTTAATAATAAGTGTATGCTTTTTCTATGAGCTTGGGTGAAGTTGTTTCCTAGCCCATGAGCTCAGGTTTGGTTAGTTGATTGAACGAATTGAGACAGATTTGCATTTCCCTTGAGAATCCGTCAACTTGTCACAGTTTGCTTTACTCAGAATTTTGCTATTTTTTTTCTCCCTCTTGTTTGTGACAATTTTCTGTTATGTTGAATGTTCAGGTTTTTGCACCATTTGGAGCTGTGGAGCTAGTGCAATTGCCTCTTGATGAATCCGGGCATTGCAAAGGTTTTGGCTTTGTCCAGGTCAGTTAGCCAGAAAATGTAATATTTTCATCAGGAGCAGAAAATGTGTTTGTGTGTGGGCTAGAATTGCCATAGTTTGTGAAGGCTTCTGTATCAATAAGATTCTGCTTTATTGTTTTTCAATTAACTTGTTCAATTGCAGTTTGCCCGTCTTGAGGATGCTAGAGCTGCACAGATTTTGAATGGACAACTGGAAATTGCTGGTCGGGCCATTAAGGTAATTACATCTTTATGGTAAATTTTCTTACAAGGCATGTGTGAATTAGTATAGGGTAACTTCTGCTTGAGCTGTTTTATATATATATGGTTATATTGAATCATGTGAATACAGACTGCAATCTACTGCTTTAGAGTGGGATTAAGGCTTCAATTAGTATTTGTGTTGATTTTAAATTTTTTCTCCTCAAGATACAAACATCTTTTGCTGAAATAGCTCTGCTGTTTTCAATCTACAGGTGTCAGCTATCACTGATCAAGCTGGAATGCTAGATGTTGGAGCAAATACTGGTGATTTTGATGATGATGAAGGTGGCGGCTTGGTTAGTGACGCATTATATATTTTTCTTTCCTCGATATATTAACGAAAATGAAGGAAAAAAAATACTGTTCATTTGAAATTTTCAATGGGATATGTATCTATGTTTTGAGAACTGAGTCATTGCTGACACATATATTTCTTATAATTTTCAGGCTCTGAACGCACGTTCCAGAGCAATTCTCATGCAAAAGTTGGATCGTAGTGGTGCTGCATCCAGGTTTGCTTATCCTGAACTTGTAGTTATATTACAAATTTGACCTAGTTGATCTTACACCTGCTTTTTTTTGGTGTCAACAGCACTGGCCTTACTCTACCAACTCCGCCAATCCTTGGAGCTGCACCTGGTGTCAATCCTCTTGTACAGACTTCTATTCCTGCTCTTACCGGACTTCCAGGTGCAAATCTCCAAATTCCTGTTCCTTCCATTGATCCTGTTGGTATCCCAAGTCAATGTTTGCTGCTGAAGAATATGTTTGATCCAACCATAGAGGTAAGCAGGGCAGGGCCTATCATATCCTTTAAGTTTCTTTCATACTTTGGTTGTTATTCATCGACCCTATTTCTTTTGGCAGACTGAACCTGATTTTGAATTGGATATTAAAGAGGACGTGCAAGAAGAATGTTCTAAATACGGACAATTGAAGCATATCTTTGTCGACAAGTATTCCTACGAACCTCTAATTATTTTCACATTGGTCTATTTAGTCCGTTTTAATTTGTCGTAGAATGTTTCTCGCTGACGTATGTACTTCCACAAACGCACACATGCATACTTGTTTCCGATGTCAACTGTTTGGGGGATAAAGTTTTCTTCTTTCCATAACAGGAATAGCGCTGGCTTTGTCTATTTGCGATTCGAAAATGTAGACGCTGCAGTGGCTGCACAACGCTCTCTTCACGGAAGATGGTTTGCCGGGAAGATGATCACTGCAACATTTATGGTATTTAGATTTTATTTTATGTTGTTTTACATATTAATCCTCAGATATGTGGTTATTAACATAAGCATTGATGCAGATGATTCTGACCTATGAGGCTCAATTCCCTGAAAGCCGATGAGTTTCTCAAAATGGACAGCTTACCCATTATACGGGATTATAAATTTATCGTTTCATTGATAGAGTTATTGCATGTGTGGGTCTTGTGCAACCGAAAAGTAAAGAAAAAGGTCAGCATTACACATCTCATGGAATTGTTGCATTACATTGAGGAACTCATCAATTTACCGTTCTTAACCTTTTTATCGAATCTTTCTTCATCCGTTGTATCCAAATTGTACTGAAGATAGTTACCGGAACCCCTAGCTATTTGCTGTTATGTAACTTGAACTTGTTACTATGATGTTTACTGTTGCTTCATGACTTTCTTTTGCGGCAATGGTTAAAATACGAAAAATAACCATAAATATTTCTGGCTCACTACAAGTACAAGGATTATCTTATCTATGTTGGTGTAGGGTTCACATGATTTTTAAAGATTTGCGGCTTGAAGAAACTATGATCAAAATACTCATATTTTGGTTCTTTTGTTCATAACTTTTAATAATCATAGGGAATAATTTTATTTCTAACGAAATTTGAACGTGGAAAACTTTTAATCTAGTCCGGAAGTTAGTTCATTCGAGTTAATGTGACCGTTGATTCTTAGAAGAAACACCAGATTCTTAACATAGATTTAATGCGACAGAAGTAATGAAAATGCAATACTTAATTTTCATATCTACAAATTAGTAGTTTATGAAGGACATAGTAACCATTGGACTCGGGTTGCCCAACAAAACCCGGGTTTCACATCTGAAATTGAATAATAGAAGGGTTCATTTGCAAATATATCAAAGTTAAGGGCCTTGCTTGAGAAAGGGTGCACAACGTCCTGTGTTTTGGTCCGTGAAACCCTACCTTTTTCCATCACTGGATTTCTCCAGATCGACACTCGCTTGATCACTTCATTTCATCGTCGAAGGTCAACAATCTGAATTGCATTCAATTTTGTGTATTTAGCTCCGTTTTTAAATCTTTGTGTTGTTCATTTTGTTTTGGAAAGATGACTGAAGATGTGGAGATGAAAGAGGTTGCAGTTCCATCTAAATCTGTATCTTCTACTTCTCCTTCAATTCTTCCGCGTAAGTAGTGGATTTACTTGATTTGGATGCGCATTTATGGATACTTCGTGCTGAAAAAACTATGCTTATGTTTCTGATGTTTTTCAGATTTGAAGGAGATAGCTTCGCTTATTGAAACCGGTGCTTATGCGAGGGATGTTAGGCGAATTGTGCATGCTGTGCGGCTTACTATGGCATTGAGACGGAAGTTGAAGGTGCAGGTGCTTTCTGAATTTCTCAAGTTTGCTCTTGCCCCTGGATCCGAGCCATATGCTCGATTATCCTCCTATGTTCCTAAGGTAATTGTAGAAGTCTTGAATTTCGTGTTTTCTTTTTCTGTGAATTGTGTGTAGAAATTTAATTGTGTACATGGTGAGTAGTATTCCACTTAGCAGATAGCTGATGTAGAGAACTTAGATCACAATTTTGAGCTTCTTTAGACTATGTTAAGTCAATATTGTAGGTAGAGACTGCTTACCTTATATGATAAATTATGGGAGGTATGTTTTGTTGTTGGACTTGAAATGTGAAGAAAGAAATTTGATTGTTTATGTTTATTCTTTAGCATATTTGTAATAGATTGATTTGGTATGTCTCTGGGCACTTCAACTTTCAAAAATTGGTTATAGGAAGATGAGCACGAGATGGAAGTTGATTCAGCTGCATCTGCGACTCAAGTCAGTGTGAAACACTCCTTGCCCGAGCTAGAGATTTTCTGCTACTTGCTTGTTCTAATATTTTTGATTGACCAGAAGCAGTACAATGAGGTAAGAGGATATGTAATAATCTCAGTTACTCGGAGTTTTATCTCATCTAGTAATGTATTTGGATTGTTGCTCGACACTTTTTTTTAATGGGAAATCCTCATTTTTTCTGATTAGACCCTAGTTGGAAATCCCTTAATTGTTTTTTTTGTTATGTCTATTACCTGAAGTTGTTGTGTTTCAGGCTAAAGCCTGCTCATCAGCAAGCATTGCTCGGCTAAAGAATCTCAATAGAAGAACCATTGATGTTCTTGCCTCTAGGCTGTACTTCTATCACTCTCTTAGCTATGAACTCACTGGCGATCTTGCTGAAATTAGAAGGTGAGTTAGAAATTAACATTAGTTGAATACTCCTACCTGTCAATTCAATGCATGGACATATTTTTTGGCCTTCTTTTCTAGTTGTGTTTCATGACTTGATGGTACTGAAAGTAATAACATCCAATTGAGTTTTGTTGCATCTGTCTAACTTTGATGCTCATCCATCAACAGCAACCTCCTTGCCCTGCACCGGATTGCTACATTGCGGCATGATGAGCTGGGTCAGGTAACTTTCCAGTTATAGTATTGTGTATATATATGTTTGAAACAGGATCTAATATTTGAATAATTGTGCAATGCAGGAAACACTTCTCAACCTGCTGCTTCGTAATTACCTCCACTATAATCTATATGATCAGGCAGAGAAGCTGAGGTCAAAGGCACCCCGATTTGAAGCTCACTCAAATCAGCAGGCAATGCTTAATTTTCTTAATTATATTATATGTTTCTATATAGCAGTTATTTCCCCTTTGGCTTTGGTATCTAGGGGTTTAAAGTTGCATTTTCTAAATCCGTTTAGTTTCTTGCGCAGTTCTGTCGATACCTTTTCTACCTAGGAAAGATTAGGACAATTCAGTTAGAGTATACAGATGCAAAAGAGTCCCTCTTGCAGGCTGCTCGAAAAGCCCCTACAGCAGCCCTTGGTTTTCGAGTCCAATGCAACAAGTGGGCTATCATTGTTCGCTTGCTGCTAGGTGAAATCCCTGAGAGGACAGTTTTTATGCAGAAAGGGATGGAGAAAGCTCTGAGGCCATACTTCGAGTTGACAAACGTGGGTTAGATTTGTTGAACTTCATTAAATAACAAGTTGTATGAACTGTCACTTAAACATATTTAGCTGTTCCTTTTTATTTCCTTAACAGTGAAATACAGAAGCCAAAATACATTGAGTGTGTTGATAATCTTGATTAGTATAGCATACATTATCTTTAATGCTTTATAAATCTAGACATTAAGGAAAAAAAGCCCATTAACACGAGGCGGTGCAACTATTTGTTTTCAGGCTGTCAGAATTGGGGATTTGGAGCTCTTTAAAAACATTGCTGAGAAGTTCTCGTCTATTTTCAGTACAGATGGGACTCAAAATTTGATTGTTAGGCTGCGCCATAATGTGATAAGGACTGGGCTGCGCAACATCAGCATCTCATATTCTCGTATCTCATTGGCTGATGTTGCAGAAAAACTTAGACTGGATAGTCCAAACCCAGTTGCTGATGCTGAGAGTATAGTATCCAAGGCTATCCGTGATGGTGCAATTGATGCCACGGTGGATCATGCAAATGGGTGGATGGTATCGAAGGAGACTGGTGACATATACTCAACGAATGAGCCACAGATTGCATTTAACTCGAGAATTGCTTTCTGCCTCAATATGCATAATGAGGCAGTGCGTGCCCTTCGGTTCCCGCCAAATTCCCACAAGGAGAAAGAAAGTGCCGAGAAGAGAAGGGAGAGACAACAGCAGGAGCAGGAGCTTGCTAAGCATATAGCTGAGGAGGATGATGATGAGTTTTGATGATTTGGTTATTATTTTCAAAAGGTATTAGTTGCAACCACAGATCCTTTAATCGAAGATGTTGCCTCATCTGAAACTCTTTTGCAACTATGTTCGATAATTTTAATTTCATGCTTAATTTGGTGTTTCGCTAACTTGAATTGTATTCTTGGGTTCTGTCATCTCATCCCATTGTAATAAGATTGTGTTCTCTTGCTACTTTCACATGTTTTTGTACAAACTTAAAACTACGAAGGAGTGATAGTAACATCATAATCGATGGTTTTATGAAACATCATCTCATGCTTCATACTTTTCCCGGCCTTGTAGATCGTTATGTTTTATCTGCAGTTTTATTTTACCGTGCTACATGACATAAACATGCTTTCCTCATTTTCCTGTTCGTACGAGAAATGAGCTAACATTGCAGCAAATGTCCTATGCCATGGAATCAGTTACCGGTCGAGGATCTATTATGCTCTCATGTATAACTCAACTTGGTCAACCATTATATTCCTACATTGTGATGCTTCTAAGGAACGGAACATACTACTAGAAGTCTAGAATTTGGTTCCCATAAAACTGAATTGCTGACTGCAAGCAGAAAACAATAATTCTGATTCTCCCAATTGTGCATGGCGATATCCTTAAAGGGTAAAAAACAGGAACTAACAAGATGTTCCTGTGTACACTAAAAGACAAGTTTTGAAACTTCAGTATTAGCTTCACAAATTATAAAATCCCCATTTGTAAGTTCAATAAACTACAAAAGAAGATGGTAAAGAAACAAGAAATATCACAATCACTTATTATTTATGCAAACAAAAATCTTCAAATTGAACAGAGAGGTCAATGATGCAAATCTAGAGTAAAAAAAGGAATGAAGGTTACAGGTAAATAACAAAGCATGGTCATGCCAGTTTTGGAAAGGAAGATCTTTAATCATACACCAGTGGCAGTAATTTACGCCGATGAACTCAATCCAAAGGACTTCACAATGGTGCTCACTTGCTCTGCAAATGTTCTGGAGGTTATTTTTTTACCTGGTACATGGAAAGGATTTGAAACTGCATCCACATATGCAGCATGGAACTTTCTGAAAAACTGGAATATTAATTCAGCCAAAAATAAAGCACAAGTCAGATGTCTTGTCCGAAATTTTGATAAAGGTATGGACTGCAGTAACTAAAGCAGCAGGAAGAAAAATGAGCAAATATTGTCGTAATGTTCAAGGACATCACTCGGCTGGTACTTATCAAAGTAGCAACCACCTATTTGCTCCCTCCATCCTAGATGAAAAACTTGTAAGGAAGATGAAATCTAATATGTTCACATTCCGAGAAAAAACTTAATTTTCCAACAATCCTTTTTATGTGCACTTTTATCTTTGCATGAGAGAGATCAAATCCATAAAACAGTGTTTGTACGTTGACTTTCAAAGTGGGCTCTTAATCTGGGACAGAGGAACTACTGATTAAATGGGTAACAAGAGCAGAAAGGCCAGTCGTGAAAATGGAATATACAAGTTTTCATTTGCATATCGCTAAACAACTAAATTGAAGCTAGGATGATGATATTTTCAACCAAGTGAGTTAACGTTAATACATGGAAAACAAAAGCTACTCATTGAAATTTCATCATGTTTCATCCGTCCAGCTAGAACTACTCTTATGAGATAAATAAACACGACACACTGTTCCAGTTGCTTAAGTTATATGTCATAATGACTCATTCAATTATCAAATTCCACAAATCATTTTTCTACAACTAAAGATAGCCAATATATAGTACTTCTTACATTTCTCAGATCTGCATCTCTGGCATCTAGATCTGTGCTCACCAAAATAAACTTCACCTTGGTATTAGTCAAATAGCCATACCTGCAAACAATATGATCCATGGAAAAAAAAACATCAACATATGTTTCTAATAACAATACCATCATATGTAAAATAACCAAGCAAAGATCAGTACTCACACTTTATAATTTTCAGTTGGATACAACAATCCAAGAAATGTCTCGTTCACCGTTGGACCAGATTTTTTCGGATTGTTCACTGAACATATACACAGATAATCAGATAACCTACTTCAAAATATATGCTCCAACATACAAATTCAACTCAAAACAAAATCATCTCATACAGAATTACAGACAGCTATATTTCCAAATCTGTTGAATATCTACATCTAGAAATCTCACGAATGAACATTTATTTTGATTTTCACAGCCTGATCCAAAACCTAGTATAAACAAACACCTAAAAGTCAACGTCATTTTACATCAAATCAGTCATATTTCTGCATATTCTAACATCAATCAGTACTGATCACTACCGGAAAAGAGAAAGACAGATCAATATCGTTGAGTTTGCGTACCTCGCTCATCGACGACGTCAAGAGAGCAATGAACAATGTGATGAAGCTTGAGAGCGTCATCAGCCTCGGTGAAGCTCTGTATATACAAAGGATTGTTCTGGTGGCCAACGACGGCGACGCAAACGATCATCTTCTTCCTCCGGCGTTGATCACTTCACTACAGAAGAGCGCGATGTATGACATCATTTTTGTAAACCAACTTTTAATCTCGGGTTTTAATATGGGTTAACACGTGTACCCTATCGAAGCCCATATCCATTACAGTGACCCTTAGGCCCATAAACAGCGGATTCAACCAACACTCAAGCCCAAAACGGACTCAGCCCACATTCAGGCCCAAACAATAATACACATGTGCTCGCTTAGAATTCAATTTATTTTGTTATATAGTTCATTCATACATCATACATCATACATCATACATCATACATCATACATCATACTTGAAAATTAGAACGTATAACACCAAAGATGACCCAATTAATACTTGATTAGACCAGAAAACATAAATGCTACCCATATATATATATATATATATCACTGGAAATATCTAGTACAATATTCTGCTTGGCTATGTCAAAATAACAATATTTAAGCTTTTTTATTCTGAAATAAATAAGTGTGACTGACTACAAGAATTCCCAACTTGTCCTTTATTGTCTTTCGTTTTTTATTCTTGGCGTTCACAAATTTGTGTTCTGTTTGCTAGCTGCAGAAACGCGCCGAGTTAATGTTCGCATTGTCACAAATTCCTCGGCAGCAGAAGGGTGGATTCCCACCTGTTGGAATAATAAAAGATAAATACTTTGTAAAAGGAACCACGATTTCAGTGCCAAAGCAATTCATTGTTCTAATGGGTTATGAGTATTGTACAACAAAACCTTAAATCATAGACCATATAGAGCTCTAATGAGAAAGTAACTTACGGTGCTGTCAAATTGTGCCTTGGTCGCTCCACATTTCAGTGCAACAGCAATTCCCTATTACGAACACCAAAATCGAAAACAATCATACACAACAGTGTGATGTGCAAATAGATTGAACTAATTTTTCCAAAGAAATTGTCAGGCATGGTCATACGAGTCTATTGGTGTGATTCAAGAGCAAACGAAAGATCATTATCGATGCTGGCTCTGGGACTTCCAATGGGCGACCCTAACTATTCCATCTAAATGTTTTTACCGAGGTTCACTTTCGTATATATGTGTATCTTTAGAGGTGGTATTTGGGATAAAGAGGCATCAGCTGTTGGTTCATTAGCAATGCGAGAAATGGATGCCCAAAACATTTCAGGCAATATTTCAAAACAAAAGGTTTGAACCAAAAATCATGGCACACACATATAACATTTTTATGGAAACAATTCATGAAAAATCAAG
>JAYMTB010000377.1:0-14829 GCA_036897585.1 Francoa sonchifolia | reverse complement strand
CTAGAGGGCACGTATCAACTGACTCACTGAATTTCATTCTCGGTTGGGCCTCGTGTTTATAGTTTTTGAGTTATCTGAAAAAATTTTGTTTTGTAAAATTGTAAGTTGGACGTGATTATCATCTAGTATCTCCACTATACTTGTCTTGAGAATTTTTTTTTAAATACGTTGACTTGATGTATTATATGTTTATTAGCAAATGTTTATGTGAGGCTTGTGTGAATTAATTTATATTAGTTTTCACACCGATCATTGCCCAATTTTTGGATCATGACACTAACCGACCAAACTCTGTTGTGGAACTATTTACCTTCTTTTAAGCGCCAATATGAGACAAATGTATACATATATATTCCACTAGAGAGAAAGATTTCAGGTATAAATCATCATTGAAAGTTCAAGAAAAGAAAAAGAAATGTAGGGTAAATAATGAAGGCATGAATATTTTTCAGGCTGCATAAAACTAGTTCCTCAAATGGCACATGAACATTACAAAAAAATAGAATGAAACTCATTGATAGACATTACCTCTCTACCAATTATTGCAATGGCAGGTGCTGTCAGTAGCCATGGAGCTTGTCCAAATGTAGAAACTTCTAAAGGTTTGGTGCACAATAAGATCAACGCGGCAGCAACCATAAGCTGCATTTAGTAGGAGTTACAATCAAATAAGAGCAACTGAGTGATTTTCACAAGTAAACTAGACCACCTTTATGAAATCAACTCTCTCAAACAAATAACTCAAAACATTTCAGAGAAAAATAAAAGCACACCTTATCAGCAACTGGGTCTAAAAATGCACCAAACGCCGAGCCTAACCTCATCTGAAACATGTAAGCATTTTATCTTGTTCCATCAAATGAGATTAAGATTAAATATGAAAACAGATTACAAAAGTCCATTTAAATGCCCATAGTTGGATTTAAAAATAAAATGGAACTATGTACCTTTCTAGCAATGTACCCATCAAGCCAATCTGTAATTGCTGCTGCAATAAAGATAATTGTTGTTGATGTTGTTCCCCACCAACTATCCATGTAAAAGGCTAGTGGAAAACATTAGCATGTTAGTCTCTCGGACAAAAACCTTTGGCATAGAATACAGTTATCCAATCAATTTGATATATATAAAGGTTGTACAACAACCAACCTTGGCATAGATATCAGATATGATGCAATAAGAATGTCTAGCAGGCAGCTTAGAACTCATACATACCATCACCCACATAGGACTCCTAGATTTTCTTTACTATCCAAACCTCATACTCATTTAAGCATTCAAAGAAAATATACTCAAAAGATATTGCAGGCGTGAACATAGCAGAAACAATTCAAATTTTAGCATTAACCAAACCTCTCAGTAATTGTTCAATATAATTTTATGCCCAAGATTCAAACATTTTTTTAGCTAATATTTTAGCAACAAATCAACAAAGGTAAATGTAGTGCTTCCTATATTGATTACCAAAACTAAGGTTTCTGAAAAAAACTTACATATATCTTGAAACTCCATACCTAAGAAACCATTACTTCAGAATCATAAATATAATGAACAAAGCCCCAAAATGATTTCATTATCAAACAGCCAATTGTTTGACTTAGACTACTACAAAACAAAAATGACCATCAAAATTCACATAAACTAGTTATCTAGACAATATCTAGACAATATATTAAACCAGTTTGCGCATTGCAAAAGCGAAAATGGCGATCACACCAAAGGAATCAAACATACTGCAAATCAAAATCGGCACAGCAGCAACTCGGCCAAGCGTCAAGATTGTAGGTAAAGTAAGCAAGTTAGAAGACTGATAATGATGTTGCATTTGATTCTGCGAAAGTGTTGACCGATGGTGGCCATTCTGATTCAAATGATCATCCATATCCAAAGAATCAGAAGAATTACGAGATGAAAATGAAAACCTCTTGTTTCCACGAAACCCTAGGTTATCATGCGATTTCTTATTACCGTGCGCCATTAGGGTATGATGTGGTAAGCACGTTGTTATTCTCTTCCATCCATCCGTACATGTCAATGATGGACGATCGATTGTGCTGGGATTTAGGGAATGTGAGGAATTGGCGATGGCGATGGCGGCGGTGGTGGTGGTGAGGCGGCGGCGATGGGAATTTGTGATTTGAAGGGATTTGTGAAGGGAGAAGAATTGAGAGGTGACATTGGAGGTAGAATACTTAGATGTATATGATTAAGATTTATTGTTTTTCATATTACCCAAGGAATAACAATTTTTCTCATACACCATGATTTTTTTATAATTTTAACGGGTAATTATAAATCAGTTCACATGTATTATATTAATTAACTATAATTTAAATAAAAGACCTCAAAATAAAAAATTATCATTTTTACCACCAAATTATCTTTTAAATTCGATCCATAAATAACTTATTTTTATGTGTGTCAATTAATTTAATTGATAAAAGAGTATCACCATCCAGCAAAACTAGACCATGGCCTAAGCTGCTAATTATAAAAAAGGTTTTATGTTTTTATATTTAATATAAATATTATTTATATAGTGGCGCATCATATAGCAAGATTTATAATTCAATTGGGCCTAATTTATCTGCCTCACAAAGGCCCAAATTAATTATAATAGAGGAATATTTTGAAACCATACAAAACAATTTTATCACTATGTTTTTTTAATCAATCTAGATTTGAATTAAACTTTTTTATAACATACACTTTCAAATCTTAGAAAAAAAAATTTAAAGACTTTTCTTCGTTCTTAATTCTAACTTCACAATCAATTTCAACAAATTATTCTTTTAAATTTATAATTGGTTGAAGAATAAATAGATAAATTTAAATGGAACAAGATTCTGGAAATTGAAAACAAATACACCATTATCATGTTTATTAGCGAGATGAAATTCAAAAAGTATATCTTATATTTGGGCCTTATCAATTTAATCTTAAAAAGAATTATGTGAGTGAACTAGATAAGCTGAGCACCCTAAATATTAATTTGATCCGGATTTATTTAATTATTTTGTCTAATATTTGCATAACTATATTTCAATACATTAATTTAAAAGTGATAATTTTATAATTCAAACCTATATAAATATCTTAACTTCTGCTTTTGACATCACAAGAGGAGAATCTGGTTTATACGAAGGCGGACTACTTTTTTGGGTTTACAAAAATACAAGCAATTTGCCTCGTAATTAAGCATCTTTCACCTATCCTTCTTGGACAAAAGGTTGTCATCCTTTTTAGCTGTTTGTAGGTAAATCGCCCGATTATTGGCTGATGGGTCTTCATCTACCATTTTCTATTTTCTATCCAAACAAAATATCTCCTAAATTTTACCTTTTTACCTTTTTTTCAAATGGGGACTACTAATAATAGTTGTGGGGCCTACGTGTTTTTGTCTATATTTATCTCATTTAGTATTGCCGACAAATTTTTTATCCATATTTAAATCCAATACACTAATGATTTAGATAAAAATATTACAGAAATCATGTTTAATTTTGCCTAATTATTATCTTATGATATAACATATTTTTAATAATTATTTGAAAAACTGAACTAAGTAATTTTCATTTAATTTTGTTTAAATTCGATTGGGCTGAGAAATGGGTTTACTGTGCATACAAAATATATATTTTTTCTTTACTTATTAGATGAATATATTTTATTAAAATTAATATTTTTTTTGAAAATATAGATTAAAATTTGCATAATACTGAAATGAAATATATGCAAAAAAACATAAAAAATAACAAAAGATAAATGTAAAAGAAGAATCACAATCATTACTCCTATATTTACTTATGTATTTATTGATAACTTTGAAATATATTTGTATATAATTACTATTTAATGAAATAATTCAGAATTTTGGTTTTAAATAAGTAACATAAATGTCACAGAATCATATGTTTCCACGTGACCAAACAGCACGGTCGGATCCTCCAAATCCCGCGTCACTGCCGTGGAATAGTGATTGTTCTAATCATATCTTTCCACGTGGATCAATCAGCGTGACCAACGGTAGGATTCGCCCAATTCACGCCTCCACAGTGGAGTATCCCGCACTGCATCATGCCGAGAGAAGTAATCACGAATTCAACGCCTCATATCTCAACGTCCACACCTCTTTTTGAACTCCGTGAAAATTCTTCCCGTGTAATAATGCTCTGCATTTCTCTCGCCATTTGCATGTGCTTTTCTCTCACCAAACTCTCACTCCTTCTTCACCATTTCTCTCTTCTTTCACTAAATCAAGCACGAGTCAGGTTATGATTTTGATCTGGAAACTTCTATCAACGGAATAATCGAAGTTACGCCACTCAATTTCATCCAATAGTGAAGAATTCCACCACTGCTTGCCTATCTCTGTCCCTCTCTACTTGAATTTTCGCATTAGTTGTTTTCTCTCTTTTTTCACTGAATCAAGGACAAATCAGGTCATGGTTTTGCTCTGGAAACATCTATCAACGAAATAATCGAACTTACTCCACTCAATTTCATGCAGTAGTCAAGAAATTCACCACTGCTTGCTTATCTCTGTCCCTCTCTTTTTGAATCCTTCGCATTAGTTGTTTTCTCTCTTTCTTGACTGAATCAAGAACGAATCAGGCGTTGATTTTTCTCTGGAAACTTCTTTCAACGGAATAATCGAAGTTAATGCGACTCAATTTCATCCACTAGTGAAGAATTCCACCACTGCTTGCCTATCTCTGTCCCTCTTCTTGAATCCTTCGCATTAGTTGTTTTCTCTCTATTTTCACTGAATCAAGGAAGAATCAGGTGTTGATTTTGCTCTGGAAATATCTATAAACGGAATAATCGAAGTTAGGCCACTCAATTTCATCCACTACTGAAGATTTCCAGTACTGATATGAATCCTCTCATGGCGTTCGAGCGCAAGAGGTATTACCACTGCTACAATTACATATCTATGTCGCATTTGTTGTTTTTTCTCTTCTTTCACTGAATCAAGGAAAAATCAGGTCATGATTTTGCTCTGAAACATCTACCAACGGAATAATCGAAGTTAGGCCACTGAATTTCATCCACTAACGATGAATTCTACCACTGATTTCAATCCTCTCATGGCGTTTGAGCACAAGAGGTACTACTACTGCTACAATTGCCAGTCTATGTCCCTCTTTACTTGAAACCTTCCCATTAGTTGTTTTCTCTCTTCTTTTGCTGATTCAACGGAGAATCAGGCCATAATTTTGCTCCGGAAACAACTACTAACGGAATAATCGAAGTTACACCGCTCAATTTCACCTACTAATGAAGAATTCCACCACTGCTTTCAATCCTCACATGGCTTTTGAGCACAAGAGGTACTATCACTTCTAGTACTGTAATTTCTTCAATCTATTATGTAATGCTATTGCAAAATCAGTTATGTCGGTGGCATTTCAGTCTAAACTGTTTGAGTGCGGTAATCACTGTGTTCCTGTTACAAATTTTTTTGAAGTTTCTTTTTCTTCTGGAAGGAATTATCTGTTTGTGATTTTGTTTACGAGGTTGCAGATGTCGAAGTTACTTTGGGAATGATGTAGAATTATGTGGTATTTAGGTGTTTGTGTGAAATGTGGTTCGTGTTTTTGTAAAATTATTGAGGTTATGCTCATTGTTGCTGTGGTTATAGGAAGTATTGATGTTATTAGCAGCAATTTTGATTGGCAGATGGAATTAAAAAAATAAGTTCTATTTCAAGTAGTTTTTAGTGTTCTTTAAGTTTTCAAACTGATGTCTTTTCATGCCTATGCATTATTGTTCACACTCTGTTTCCAAATTCTGGTGTTATCTAGAACTATATACTTTCTGTTTCCTAAGAGTTAACTTAATCAACTTTTTATTGTTAAAAGAATATTATGAATGCGGTCAAAAAATTGCATTGGGGAACTTATGGACATTGTGTGGACAGGGACGCATATGGGTTTGCTGTGAGACCTCAGCATGTTCAAAGATACAGAGAATATGCTAACATCTACAAGGTTTTTTCTCCAACTCTTAAAAGTCTTGTTTCTTATCCTGCCATCTGGTTTGTTTCTGAGATGAAAGGGAGGGAAAGAAAAAAAGTTTCTGATTTCATCCGTTATATTTTGTGGTAGTCTTTTCAAGCTGAAGTGTTAAACAAACTCAAATAAGTCAACTTGTTGTATTAGTACGAATTGATGTTACATTTATCGTTCACAAAATTGGAGTTCCTTTAATCCGTTTTATCCCCACTGAAATAAACTTGATAAGATAGAAAGTAATTTGAAAAAGATATAAGTGATAACCTGCTTTCTGCAAAACATACATCTCATGAATTTAGGAGGAAGAGGAGGAAAGATCAGATAGGTGGAAGAGTTTTCTGGAACGGCAAGCTGAGTCTGCTGAATTGCCAGTTGATGGGTTCCCATCAGAAGCAGAGGAAGATAACAAAGCAATGAAAGCTGAAGCTACCAATCTGGAGGATAACGACAGTTTGAAGAAGGGTGTTGAAGGAGATTATACAAGTGCCAAGAAGCCTGGTAGTGATACTTCAACTGAAAATGTTACAGAGGAGGAGATGCCATCCGCTGCTGGGAAACAAACACATAGGGTCCAGCTTGGGAGCCACACTGGACCATCCCTTTGTGGAATTGAGGATATGATGAGCATTCGTGTAAAGAAGAAGAGCAATTTGTCAAAAAATGGGCTAGAGAATGGTAATGGGAAGCTGTTACATTCTCTTGAAGAGGCTAGATCCCCAAAAGGAGCATCCGAGGAGGACTCGGAAGATGAATTCTATGACGTGGAGAGATCAGACCCGATTCAAGATGTCCCTTCTAGTGATATTTCTGCCTCAGCTACAGGTTCTGTTGTAGATGCGGTCCCTCTGGAATCTCTATTTCCCTGGAAAGACGAGTTGGATGTTCTTGTTCGCGGGGGAGTGCCAATGACTCTTAGGGGAGAGGTAGACTTCACAATCTTGACCTATTCTTCCAAACATGTTCCTGTATTGGTAACTAAGATTTTCAAACAATGATTTGTTTATTTTCGCATGTTCAGCTTTGGCAGGCCTTTGTGGGTGTAAGGGCACGCCATGTCGAGAAGTATTATGAAGGACTATTATCTGCAGAAACTAAATCTGGCAATAACATGGAACAAGATAACTTGGACTTGGACAGAGATAATAAGGAATCAGCTACAGATTCTACACCTGTACCCGAGAAATGGAAAGGGCAGATTGAGAAGGTTATTACACATTAGGAACTTAACATCTGTGCTCAGCATCTTCAGTTTGTGTCATATTTTCATATTATAGTATTCCCAATCGGAATTTCTCAATTTATTGTCATTGGTTTAAGTATAGGATTTGTCCCGAACATTCCCAGGTCATCCCGCTCTTGATGATGATGGTAGAAATGCTCTACGGCGTCTTCTTATAGCATATGCTCGTCATAACCCCACTGTTGGGTACTGCCAGGTACTTGGTTTTGGAAGAGGGGACATTCTTATTATTCATTTTATGTTTCTAATGGTTAATATTGCCATTAAGTATTAAGATCAAATAGGTAGAGGTCTGATACACTAATCTTGTGAAGCCATGGCAACTCATTTTCCCTCTGTTATTATTAGTTTACACTGTCATTTTACTCAATGAAACTAATTGTTCTCGTCTTATAACTGACTGTTTCCCCATTTTTTCTTTTCTTTTTGATTTCTGAATGCAGGCTATGAACTTCTTTGCTGGCTTACTACTACTTCTGATGTCCGAAGAAAATGCCTTTTGGTAAGTTCACAAGTTCATACAGGACTCTTATAGATGGGAATGTGCCAAAATGTTGTTCTCTATATAATTCAGTCTTAATTATTTTCTTTATGTTTCCTGGAAAAGTACATTGTATGATGGTTTCTATAGTTGCAGCATTTTTAGTTTATCGTAGTAAGAGCTTAGTTATATGCCGTTCTAAATTATTTGAATTCAGGACTTTGGTGGGCATCCTTGATGACTATTTTGATGGTTATTACTCGCAGAAAATGATAGAATCACAGGTGCAGTTTGCTAAATCTCCTCTTCCTCATGTTAGTATTGTAGTAATTATTTATCATGTCTTTTCTTGCACAAGTATATTAAAGAAGTTGTGGAAACTTATTCGCTGTGGACTGATAAGCAATACATTTTAAGATCTATTATATAAGCTGCTGCTTTTGTCAGGTGGACCAACTTGTTTTTGAGGAGTTGGTTCGTGAGAGGTTTCCAAAACTGGGTTTGTATTATTCCTGTTAATATTTATGCATTGCTTTAGTCTCTTACATGAAGATTGCTGAGTGGTTTCTTATGTTGATGTTCACATCTGTTGCAGCCAACCATCTAGATTACCTGGGAGTGCACGTGACATGGGTTACTGGACCATGGTTCCTGTCCATTTTTGTGTACACACTTCCATGGGAAAGTGGTCAGGTTTTACGTATAATTTTTTAAATTTTACAATTACCATGCATGTTAAGTTGAACTCTTGGCTCTTTTCTTTTCTACTTATTGTTTGTTAGTTTACTGGTTCAATATGGTCTGATGGCTATTCCTGATTTCAGTTCTTCGAGTCTGGGATGTTCTTCTCTATGAAGGAAATCGTGTCATTCTATTTAGGACTGCCCTTGCTTTGATGGAGTTATATGGTACTGGGTCGACATAACAATTAGTTTCTTAAATTGTATGAATTTTGTAGTACATACTCCTGAATTGATGCAGGATCCTTATTTTATGAACTTAATTCAGCTCAGCTTTTTGTAGGTCCTGCATTGGTTACTACTAAGGATGCGGGAGATGCAGTTACTTTGTTACAGTCACTGACTGGCTCAACATTTGATAACAGTAAACTTGTGTTGACAGCTTGCATGGGCTACCAAAATGTCAATGAAGCCAGACTGCAGGAGTTGAGAAATAAACATCGGCCTGCTGTAATAGCTTCAATTGAGGAAGGATTAAAGGGGCTTCAAGATTGGAAGGATTCTAAGGGACTGGCATTAAAGCTATATAGTTTTAAGCCTGATGTTAGATCATCAAAGACAGAAACCGGCAAAGCTGGACTATTATTTGATACACAGACAAGTGATGATTTATCTCGTTCAGATTCTGGGTCCACTATTGTTGATGAGTATCTTGCCAGCCTGACAGGAGAGGGGGAAACTGATTCTCTTCCAGATATTCAAGATCAGGTAGGTTATAACTTTCATATTCTTGAACTTAATATTTCCTTTGTGAGCTAACTCCGCATATGTTACATATAATAGTTTAGTATCTAGGCACGAGTATAAAGTAGATAAATATTTTGATTCATGCTACTTTAATTTCAGTTTGAACATCAAAGCTCTTTTTTCTTGCTCAATCATTTTGTATGATTGGCTGGATGTGCTTCACCACATGGCATTATGTTTGTGATGTTTTCCTTATGTAAATATTTCATTCATCAATTGTGTTTATCAAAATACATAATAGACCTATTTGTAGGCTCAACCACTAATTGAGAGAGTAGTAAAATTAAAGAAGTCCCACACTGCTGTAATAGCTTAAATGCAACTTAACTAAATCACCCAAGTTCCAAATTGGTCCCCTATAAAAATTACCCATTAAGAATAAGATTACTAAGATACAAACATATATTGAATCTCAAGTCGTAACTCAATTCCAGATCACATTTAAAATTCATAGTCTCTTCTGTATAATATTAGTTAAGGAATATTATTTTTCGTGAAGTGTAATAAAATTAAATTTAAGCTTTTCTCTCACAATATTTTTTGAGTTTAAATTTATGAACTGCATTCAGGTGCTGTGGTTGAAGGTTGAAATGTGCAAGTTGCTGGAGGAGAAAAGATCTTCAATACTCAGGTTAATATTTTCAAGTTCTAGTGTGAATTCGTGTGTAAGCCTTGCCGGCAAGAAATTTGTTCCTTATTTGCCTTTACAGTGTTCAGTTTTCATTGTCATTGTCTAGGTTGTATTTTTGATACAGAAATAGGAGCAGTACATACAGTTTCCTACTCTCTATAAAATAATTTAGGACGTTCCAAAAAATATTGTGGTATATTCAGGAAATTTTACTAATTCATAGAGACACTAGTCACCATAGAACAAGTAAGGAGCTTCCACAAAAATGAAGCATGAAATAATTTTAATACTTGTATAAGAAACCTGATTTTTTAATAAGAAAATAACTCATATAATGTCTTCTTCATATGTCCTTTCCAGAGCTGAGGAGCTCGAGACAGCTTTGATGGAGATGGTCAAGCAAGATAACCGGCGTCAGCTAAGTGCAAGGGTATGTTTCTCAAGTACCTTTTTTCTGTTTGTATATCCTTAAACTGTATTTTATCAATTCACATTTTGTAGCTGCTGGCAGTCATTTTTCTTCAAGAAAATATATGTTTGTTTGTGTCATCTACGTACCCTTCTCCCTATGTGCCATATATCCATATACAACTACATACAGTCATATGTGTCTTTGTATACGTTTGTGTGACGTTTCGTATATAATATGTATTTTGTTCAAATATATCCATGTTCATGGAATATTTTTTCTCTCCAAATTGATCTACTCTTGATCCAAGTGGATGCTTGTTTGCCTAAATTGCTGAGAACTTAGTGTGAGCATTTAGGAAACTAGACATGGAAACGAATGAGGGGTGTCATATGTATAGGGGAACAAGCTAAACAGAACACTAAGTCATGCAGGACAGATCCGGTGAGACAAAACCAGAGATTTTATTCGTGTAAAACACCAGCTGCTAGGGTTTGACGATATTGTGGCTTTAGGTTTTTGAGGGGTATAAGGAAAAGGTACGGTTTAGAGAGAAATATATACAGGGGATGCTCAAAGACTGGGAACAGTACCCATGAACTGTAACATAGGCTTAAAAAGTCAAATCTGCCAAATACCTTAAACCCCAAGAGAAGACAGAAAAAAGACATGTATACATGGAGTTTTTGCTGAGTATTACACAGCTCTACTATTTTGAGTAAAAAACTGCCTACAAAACTAAAAAGTCCAAATTATACCTGTTCTAACCCTAGACTCATGACGATCTACCGACCATATATTACAATTTTTTCTGCATGTCTCCCTGGTTGGTACACCTCCAACACGTTAGTTTATCATATGATAATATGCCTTTATTTTGAGTTGGGCCCTCAGTATATTTGTGTATAGAATTCCCTTCGCATTACGAGAAATGCTTTCTTGGTAACTAAGAATGTTTACTGTTCATAAAAACTGAACTGAAATATATTGCACATTGAGTATTTCTGTGATCTCCAGGTTGAGCAGTTAGAGCAAGAGGTTGCTGAAATTCGACAAGCCCTTGCTGATAAACAGGAGCAGGAACATGCCATGCTTCAGGTTTTATTTTCACTTCATTTACAATGACCATGTCTTGGTCCAACCGTAAGGTTTGCTTCATTGTGACAGTTATGAATTAAAGTCCAGAAACAGACTCTCCACATGCTGGGGGTAAAATTGCATCATCACCAGACCCCCTCCCCCTAGTACCCCACATGATGGGAGTCTTGTGCATTGGGCTGTCCCTTCCTTCTTTAGCCTGGAGAACTTTAATGTGCAAAAAAGCTTTACACTTACAAAACTTAAACACATCACCATCTACTTGGATAATTCATTCTCTTCTCACTTGTATTCTTACGTGCATGTATTAATTGTGAGGATTTTTATGTGATAGGTCTTAATGCGTGTAGAACAGGAGCAAAAGGTGACAGAAGATGCTCGCATATTTGCCGAGCAAGATGCAGCAGCACAGAGATATGCTGCTCAAGTGCTTCAGGTCCCTCTCATTAATTTTTAAATTCAACTACTTATATATATGTTTCATGAGATAACAGGCTTTTGTAGCTTTTATTAACATGTAATGGCAAAACAATCGGCCAATCCAAATAGTTTTCGTGTCTTATTCCATGAAAACTATGTTTGTACAGGAAAAGTATGAAGAAGCTAGTGCTTCACTTGTTGAAATGGAGAAGAAGGTGGTTATGGCAGAATCAATGTTGGAGGCTACCTTACAGTATCAATCTGGCCAATGTAAAGCGCAACCTTCTCCACGGTGCGTATAAAGTTTGCAGATCTCATATTCATTTTGTATGGGTCTAAAGTGTTTTAGTAGGCACTTAATTTTTTTTTAAATCATATATTTGGTTGCTAAAAGTCCATTCTCCAAACTCATCTGATCCTATGTAACTTTTCTATAGTAGGTTTTTTTCTCTTGCATCATCTATTTCCTTATCATTATATATATGTGAATTTCCTTTGTAGGTCTCTAACTCCAGGTTCCTCACCAGGGGGCAATCAAGAGGTCACACAAGACCTGCCTACAAGAAAGATCAGCTTGCTAGCTAGGCCATTTGGACTTGGATGGCGCGACAGAAACAAGGTTAGCTTTTATTTTTTTTAGGGAATTTGCTACAAAGCTAATTATGAAGAAATGAATATGATTGATCCGCTATTTGATAGCTTATATGCATATGCTGTGTCCTGGGAGCTAGTTGTTATTACTGTAATAGTTAATTTGGATTTTGATAAAAATAAGGTTATCACTTCCCTCTCATGTTACTACAAAGTACGCAAGCAAACTAGGTGAACGAAAATTTGTGGACCCACTATAGGAATCATTAGAAGCTGTTCTTGAATCATCATTTATACATGGTGACTGACAGGATTATATTAGCATGAATACTTTATTGCTTTACAAGTACAACATTTTTCCCTATTCCGTGATAATTTCTAATTCATATATTTAATGCAACAGAGCAATAAATCCATTAATGTTGAGCCAAGTGATGGAAAGCCTAATGATGAATGCCCGAGTCCAAGTGTACAGCAAAAAGACACTAATGGCATTCAAGAACCAGATAAGGAATAGATAATAGCATGTTAATTACATTAGATATGCAAATATGTTGCCTTCTTTACTTGCCTCCAATTCAATCCGCATATGCTGTCTGCTTGATAGATATTATTCTGTATAATTTTTTTCATTAGAATGTAATTTTTCTGTTCCAACATCAACTCCCATTATTGTTGTTCGTTTGTTTGTTCATTAAGTGGTAAAATAGTCAAGTAACGAGAAAGGGAATGTAAGAAGAAACACATCTCATTGTTTAAGCAAATGTATAATCTTGAGCTGCATGCTTTCTTATTTTTGGCTGATCGGAATTGAAGGTTTTCTCAGGGTTTTGTTTTTCCCCAGGAAGAATTCATTTGCACTGCATTTACATCGATCTTGTATAAAACCTTTTTTAGTACCTCGTAATGGTTATAGTTTATGCACAGTGACTTGACCATTTTTCTTCATCACTCACAGACTTGTATGCATGACTGAGACCATATAAACATGATAGGAAAGTAATATGATTAACATGTATATAAAAGGCACAAGTTGGTTAACACGAGTATTCAATAGTTCTTACATGAACAACGTTATAAACGGGATCTAAAGGTGCCTCCTATCGTGTTTGCACTTAGTCCCGTAGGTTAAAGATTGGATTCCCACCCATGTTTTGTAAAACACTAGTTCTGATACGGTAGCCCAGCAGACACTTAACTATTTATAACGACTCTGAATTGACCCACTGGTTGGGTATCCTAATGAGACCAGTCTTGAGCCCGCTACAGTCTTGAAATGTTTAAGCTCCAGCTCTTATAAACCAAACTTATTTTTTCACACTTTTATGATGTGAGACGATATTGCGCAGTAATAATAACACACAATAAGAAAGAAAAGATTTTGAATTTATTATTTTAATGTCAATGAATCTCACCTCAACAAATACGCAGTTCCCCTGTTAGTTAGGCTCAAACCTAGGTTATTATGTCAGAAACTTAATTGGCAAAAAAAGATGAAATATAATTTCAAGATTCTGAGGCTTTTATTTGTGCGACAATTGTCGAATCTAAGCCACATACAAGCAAGAGGAACATAATGTGCTTAAAACTACACATAACACCCAATTGAAAGACAATTTTTGAAAGCAACATAGCACTCAATCACAGATTTCCATGATAGAATACTAGTTATGAGTTTAAATGACTCTTAACACTACTAGTAGTAATAGAAGTAATACATACTTTTCCACGCATTCCCGACACAAAGCCTCCTGGCCATATATCACATAATCCCTTGAGCACTATTATGGATATGTTGGATTAGCAATGTGTCTTTTCCTCTGTTGTCGTAAACCACTTGTCGCACAAATTGTCCTCGTACACGTGGCCTCTGTTCCGCCAGTTCCTTCCTGCTCTGGTATCGGACCTGAAAAGATAATAAAACGAGACTTTTCTCATAAAGGTGTCTTACTTTTGAAAATGTGTAAAAAGGAGTAACTCTTCTTGTTTCAAGATATTGGCATAATTTCAAAATTGCCTTAATTGCTTTCAACAATATTTCTCTCTAAGTTGTGAATGCAACCACAAACATAAGACCTAGTCTTTGTTTTGATTTCTGTTTCTAAATCTAGTAACATGGATACAAATGTATTGCTGGTCCAGATCGTGTTAAGATGGTATAAGAATAAAACAGGATTTTCAAAGGTGGTGGTGGTGACACAGCACAGTAAAGTAATAAGGAAAGGAAGAACTAAAAAACACGAGTCATACCATCCTAAAAGGATTAAGAAAGATAAAGATGCTACTCGGTGGTTGGTGGGGGTGTGGACCAATGACAGACAATGTGGGGTCGGAATGAGCATATGGCTGTGGAGTGGTACAATGCTTCAAAACAAATGAGCAAATGAGCAATTTCTTTATCTACTTATTCCATTGGAAATAGAAAGACCCAATTGATGGGAGGACTTACCATCCC
>JAYMTB010000376.1:0-14844 GCA_036897585.1 Francoa sonchifolia | reverse complement strand
TTATTAAAAACCTATAAAATTGAAAGATGAAATTAGAAACCCAGATGAGGAAAATCAAAAACCCATTAAAATTCAAAGATAAAATCAAGTACCCAGATGGGAAAATCAAGAACCCAGATGGAAAAAATCAGAAAGTTTTGATTTTTAATGAACTTACGTAGTGGAAGGACTACAATACTCATGAATTTTGCCTGAACTTGTGAAGATAATTAATGAAACTTTAGCATCACAAAGAACTGTAATTTCCTTAGCTTTTTTGATGATCCCATTTCTTCTTTTAGAATATGTTACTTGCCTGTTGCTTGTGTTTTCAATTCTCTTTATCTCAATTTTCCCTCTCCCCATATTTTTTTTCTCACTAACCAAACACTACTTTTCTTTAGGGTTTTGTAGATTGGAGAAGGGTAAAAGGGTAATTAGGTGATTAGGGTTTGTTTTTCTATTATGGGTCTGAAGATAAGAAACTTTCTAAGTGTGACAGGAAAGTAGGGTTTATTTATGGGTTATTGACAAATGCAAGACAACTGTGTAATTGTATGATATTTGATGTGTCTTTGTTAGTTTTTATATTTTGGTTCCATTTTCTTAACCATTGGTCTCTTTGAATTCCTACCTACCACTAGTCTTTCTTTACAACAAGTTACTTTTTTTTCTTCAATTTAATGAGGTTTTAGGGTTTTCAAGATTAGGGTTTTATTAGGGTTAGGGTTAGAGTAAGTTGTCTTTGATGGCAAGTAGAATTAAGCACTCACCTAACTGTAAGGACATACCAAAGTTACAAAGATTCATTTAATGGATTAAGGTTGTAAAAAGGACTACAACATTATCGGATTCCACTCTTCCGTATAATACGTTGAGATCGGTCCACCTTTTAGATTTATACATTTGGTGAAAATGTTTAAGAACATTTTGCTAATTATGACAAAAATATTAGAATTTGGGGATTCTCCCGAATTAGACGAGAGTAAAATTGATATATTTGGGTCAATTTAATACGAAACATGAATTTAAAATATTCTTGAAACAGTAGTAATTGATGTTTACACTCAATAAATTGTGCAAGACTAGTACATTGAATATTCGTAGTTACAACATGATTGTATAAACCTATGACATTGAAGTTTGTGATGGTCATGTCTAGGATTGTTGAGTGATGAAATGGAAGTAAAGAATATCATAGATAGATATACTAATCCAATCTTAACCATCAAATCAAAAATCAAAACATTATCTATTTTCTTTCAATTGAAAATAGGAATAAAGAGTTTAAAGGGACAATGGAACAAGAAAATATTTTATATGCCTCAACTACTAAGGAAGGAATATCATATTTTCATAGTCAAAAACTGTCAAGCTCACAAAAACAAAGCCTCAAATTAAACCTATATGGTATACTTATAGATATAGGTAACCTAAAATAAATTCATATTCATTGTGACTCCTTTGACCAAAATTTTTTAATTATTATTTTTTTAATAAATTATACAATGAAATATCCTATGGATTTAATTATATACCCATTATTTCATTTATCAAAGTAATTAGTTTGAGATTTTCTTGTTAGTGAGTAACTAGTAAGTAACTCAACTATTTCTCAAAGCGAAGTAAATATTTTGATGGAAATTTCGTATAAAAAAAACGTAGGTTAGTTTTTATAAAACAAGTTATAAATTTGATTATTTGTGTTGCAATAAGTATTATAAAGTTTATATTTGTGGAGAAATATGATTAATTTATAACTATATATAAGATTAAATAATTTAAAATGTTTTGTAATCCCAATTTTATACACATTGTGTTTGGTGAGACCATTGAGTATGTCATCCTCAAAGTAAGGCTAAGTTAATCCACATTTCAAGCCAAAGAAAAATTTTCGGCTTTCGCGTGAGAGAAAGTGTTAGATATACATATTTGACCCATTAGAGCTTAAGTTTTTGGGTCAATCGGTAGTTCAACAATAATCCAAGCTAATTTACTATATATTAACTTTCTTGTCCAAAGTATTTTGAATTAGGAAAAATAATAATAATGATGAATTACATTAGATTTGCTCTTAAATATAAAAAGGATAATTACACTTTGCATCCTTGAGATTATCTAGATTTACAGACTCCCTCATGTGATAATATTTTATTTACATTTACTTCCTCCATAGTTTTCCATTTTGGTAATAGCTAATGTAAACTTTCTGTTAGCAGTTAATATAATTTTAATCGACTTTAAAGTTTGGTTAGTAAAAAAAATATAAAATAAATGAGTTTTCAATAAAAATTGGATTATAATTAATAACTAATAGAAATTGACGAAATTTTGCATTTATAAAAAATTGAAAATTACAAGAGAAATAAGTGTAAAAATAAAACAACCCAAGGAGGTATTTGCAAATTTAGCTTACTACGGAGGTTCAATGTGTGATTAACCCAATAAATTTTTTCAACCTTTGTATTGACCCGAAACGACATGGACTTTTCTTTTTTCTTGACAAAACGACATTGGTCCAAATTCTAAATCGGGTTTAGACCCGACCCATTAAATATATCCATTTATCAATTTCCGGTTAACTTCCCTTCCACATTTCACATTTCACATTTTCTCGAGAAAATGGAAGAAAAGAAAATTTCATGTGACAGACGTTGATTTTGCAGTTTCTGAATCCTTTACACCTGTAAGTAACGCTTCCTTTCGGTTCATGACAATCGCATGGTCAATTTTGTCTGTATATATTGTTCTGTGAAACTGTTTTGATTGTTCTGATTTTTCATTCGAGTCATTTTCATGCCCTAGAATTGTTTCTTGAGTCGATATGGACGAGGAGAAGAGTAATGGAGGTGGTGATGGTGATTCTTCGAAGCCTTCATCTTCGTATGTGAAATATGGTGATAGACAAATATTTACGGTTGAGCTTCGACCTAGTGAGACCACAATTGTGTCATGGAAGAAGCTTTTGAGGGATGCGAATAAAGGCATTATACCGAATTCTAATCCGGAATTGCTTGCTGCTCAGCCTCAGCCTAATGTTGAGTCTCAAATTGATTCTGTAAGTGCCTTCAATTGTGTTGTATCTACAGTTGTTTTGTGTATGGAAATTGTAATTGAGTTGTGCCAGATGCTGCTGGTGTTGATCATTCAGATGTTTAGATGAAATTTCAGTCTCGCTAAATCTACAGAGACTGAATAGATAATGTGCTTATTTACTGATTCTGATGAAGTCGTAGATGGTTCATTTTGTTTTGGTTAACAGCTTGAATCAGTTTGATTTTATCAAAGAACTTGATGAGAATAGGTGAATGCTTCACTTAGCTAGTAGCCTTACATGGGATTAGGTTCAAGAAAATAGCCTACTATGGGTATGAAGTAATGTTTGTTGTAATTTATTGAGAATATCGGTATATGTCCAGTTACATTGTTGTATGGATATGGTTTGTTTTGGAATGCTTCATAATGAAAAATCTTGGTTTTAAGAAAATTTCTGCTTTTGAAATTGCACCATATCAATTTTCCTCTTAATATGTCTTTTATATAAATGGAGTATTGCTTTTAATAAGTGCTATGAAAATCTTAATGGCGCTTAACCATTTTTAGGGACAGCAAGCTGAAAATGAAGAGAAAGAGGCTCCAAATCGTTACAGCGCTGTTATTGAGAAGATTGAACGCCTTTACATGGTATGCAAATACCATTCACGTTTATTTTATTGCTTTTTTTTTTTAATACATAGTTGCAATAATTTATTTTTTATAAATCTTTATAACATACATATCTGAAGTTATGCTAGAGATTATTACAACATATGAATCAAATATGCTAACATGATGACGAAACCTTCTCAGGGAAAGCATAGTAGTGATGAGGAAGATCTGAATGACATTCCAGATGACGATCAGTACGATACAGAAGACTCTTTTATTGATGACGCTGAGCTGGTGTGTTTCTTTATCAATTGCTAGTATTCTCTAGTTGGTGTTATTCTTTTTCTTAACATGTACTTTTATGATATTGTGCTTCTGTAATATTAATTCATTTCCTATATGCAGGATGAATATTTTGAAGTTGACAATTCAGCAATAAAACATGATGGGTTCTTTGTTAATAGGGGAAACTTGGAAAGGATGTGAGTCTTAACTAGCCTGTCCTGATTGTGCATCTTCATTAATGTTGAGTTCTACACTCTTTTATAGGAAGCATTTGGTGTACAAAATTCTAAAATGAAGAAGTCTCAGACATTGGACTCCTAACATTCTCTATAGAGAAAGATTGAAAAATACTTACTGGATCCATAAGTTTAGATTTTTTTCATTGACTGATTTCTTTTTTCCCTTTTGCAAGAAATGCACCTCCCATTTTACCTAGCCAGCAACCAAAGAAAAGGAAAAGGAAAGATTCTGCAAATGCTCATGGTGAGAGCAATGATGGTCGTGTACCAAATGAGCACGTGAAAATGGGTAAGACAACAGTGGGAAAGGCAGCAATATTGCCAGGGAGTAACTCGTCTGGCCCCTCTCAAAGTATGGCTGTACAGAGTAAAATTTTTGAAGATGTGAAAGTTCATAATCAATTGAGTACTTCTGGAACTTCTCACAAAAAGAAATCTATTGATACAAAAATGACATTGAATCTTTCTCCATCTCTGGAAGTTTCAAGTTATAATGCTTCAGTGTCTGAGGCAGAAGCAAAGGATTTTGAAAAGCAGAATACAGGAGCCATCAAGTTAAAGGATGTAGTAGGTAATAAATTGAAAGCCCAAAATGGATCATCTGATGCTTCACATCAGAAACCCCATTCAAAATCACAATCTGGAAGGCCCCTGAACAATGCTGATGATCTCAAATCATCAATTCAGCTGAAAGATAAAAATGGCAGTCACGAACTGGCTGACAGTAAGGTTTATGAGGGCAAGTATCCAGTGTCAAGCATGGTAAGTGCTTTTCAAAAGCAACTATTTTCTTTTACCTTAGTTTGCATTTAGGATTACTGTACAATCATTATCTGGGAATGGAGGTGTGAACGCCACATTCTGATATGGAGGCAGGGTCCTTACATGGATGCATGCAAGTAACATATGCATAATTTTATTTGGTTGGTTCGAGTTGGAGAAAAATAGAAGATATCACTATTAATTGTTGGTGATGTGCTGTAGATCTTATAAGTTTTTGATCATGTTATGTCTTTTGTGCATGTTGACATATTATAATGTCCTATATATTGGTTTTGAGTTGCTGGTCTTGATTTTGTGCAAATTTTATGCAGAAAACTCCGCACATGCAAAAAAAGGATGGTTCCAGCGTTAGGCCAAAAGGTAGTATGCTTGAGAAGGCTCTTAGGGAGTTAGAAAAGATGGTTGCAGAATGTAAGTCATTAAGTTCTTGTAATATTGGAAAGCTTTTGACAGATTATAAGATTTGAAAGTTATTTGCAATTTGTTAATCTGCTTTTTTTTTGGGTAATATTACAGCAAGACCACCTGCTACAGAAAACCAGGAGGCCGATGCTTCATTACAGGCAGTTAAAAGGAGATTACCTAGAGAAGTGAAGCTGAAGCTTGCTAAAGTTGCTAGACTAGCGGTACTAGAATATAGCTTAAGCGGCTTCAGCTGCTGAATTTTTAGTTTCCTGTTCTCTCTCTCTCTAGGAAAATACGAGCACACACACATTAAAACACATTAGCTTTTTCTTGAATTCTTAAAAGAAAATTGAGGACTTTTTCTTAAATAATATTTGCAGCAGGCGATCCATGGGAAAATATCAATGGAGTTAATTAATCGCCTTATGAGTATTCTTGGGCACTTAATGCAGCTCAGAACGCTAAAGGTGTGTCAATCCTAATTTGTCACATAGTGATGACATTGTTTCCAATATTAAATTACAGTCTCTTCTATAGTTACTTTTAGTCATCTCCTATATATCTTGAGCTCTAATTCTGATGCAACACATTTTGCTCCAGAGAAACTTGAGAATCATGATTAGTACGGGTTTGTCGGCTAAGCAGGAGAAAGATGATCAATTTCAACAGATAAAGAAGGAGATTATGGAGATGATTAAAAAGCAGTTGCCTTTATTAGAGTCTAAGGTAAAGACTGATTCTCCCTATGTTCTGCTTGACCGAACTCTCACGAGGGCTTTCTATCATCTCATCATCAACTGGTTTTCCTCTTTCCTAATTTGTGCAGTTGCTGAATTGGTTATTTTATTATGAGGCATTTCATTGGCAAAGGGGAAATAATGTTTTCTTTAGTTAACTTGTCATGTTTGATATGTTTTTGTCAGAAATTTGTGCATCAAGTTGGAGCCTCGGATGATTTTCGAGAACATGGTTCTGAACAAAGAGGAGTCCCTAAAAGAAAAGTTAATATGGACACTGTTTTGGAGGAGAGGATCTGTGATCTCTATGACCTTTATGTTGATGTACCAATTTGTGCTTATGATACACTCTCTTTATAATTATGTTCCTTTTGGTGTAAATTTTTATTCTGACTGTATCTTACTTTTTGATCTCCATTGTGTTATGTTTGTAGGGGCTGGATGAAGATGCTGCTCCTCAAATTAGAAAGCTATATGCTGAGGTAGGATGCACCTATTGTTTAATTTCACTGTGTTGCTTAGATTTCTGTCTGCTTCCAATGTGTTCTTGCTGGTCACGGAAGTAACTTGCTAAGCATGAATTTCCATTGCAAATTTACTTCTTAGATTGTGCCTGCCCCCTTTTTCCATGTTTGCAAAACATTTTACATGTTTTTATTAATTTGGAATTCTTGTGTCTGTTCTAGTTTTTCAACAATCCCTTGGGTTTTTTTCTAATAATTTGCATCGGCTATTCAGATTGCAGAAATGTGGCCAAATAGTTTAATGGACAACCATGGAATTAAACGGGCCATTTGTAGGGCAAAAGAAAGGCGGAGGGCACAGTATGGCAGACATAAGGTACATACACCCCTCTTTATTTATTGTATCTGTATTCAATAATTGTTCACGACAGTGCAATCATTCAGAATGCCATTCGAGTTGATATTACCGCGCTTCTGTTTTATTGTTTCTCTGCATCAATGTTGTACTTTTAATCTAAAATCATTGTTGATAGGAACAGGAGAATATCAAAAGAAAAATGTCGGCATCTAGATCAGAGGAAACAGTTCGAATTGAGGGTAATTCAGTCGTTCCTCCCTTACAACAAGTCCGCGGCAGGATGGTTCACGATTCTACTAGTCATGGCACATCTTCAGCCACCAAGCAAACCACAAGCACAACTGCAGCTACTCGGATGCCTATTCCATCAGCGAACAATCCTACCTTAGACAGGCCAAAACAAAAAAAGCTCAAGGGAAACTCAAGCAATTTCCCAGACCACGCAAGGCTCGCAGATAATCATGTGACAAAGAGGAAACCAGAACTGGAAACGAGCGAACCTCCTTTTCGTCCTCACAAGGTACATTCTCAACAAGCAGACGAAAGACAGAAATCCCATAAGCAGGCAGCAGCTCCTCCCCATAAATGGAACCCTCAGCCAACTGCTCATTCAAGCATGTAACAGGCGCGCTTGACCTAATATATCGAAATTAGAAAGTTTACATCAGAAAAATTGTGTGCAACACAAATCTTTGTTTTTCTCGCAGGGATTAATCATTCTGACCAACCTGTGGTTAACCATTTTTGTAATTAAATCTTGTTGCTTGATGCCTAGAGTTAAAAGGATAAAATGACTTGGTTTTCAAATTACCCATCTTTAAGGTAGTGTTAAGGATTAGTAAAAAAACCAAAAGAAAAAAAAAAGCCCGGATTTTTAATCATTAGTAGCCAAATTACCATTGTTTTCAAATACAGGTTTTTTTTTCGAATTTGTGAGTTTAATCTCTCTGGTAATCTGGTCACTAGTTTAAAAAAGTACAGTATTTTATTATTTTTCAAATGGGTTTTTATATATATTTTTTGATAATAAAAAATATTTAAAAGTAATTTGCTTTACCAAAAATAATAGTGGCAATAAAAAAAATAGGAGTACACGTGGCACAATCGTGTCCATGATGGAATCTCGTTTACGATCGCCGCATTGACGGCACTCTCGCTGCAGTTCATCACAGACGGTGGACTTGCGCTGTAGCAGATAACTGAAATCCTTTTCCCGCTTTTAATCCTTCCGCTTTCTCTATCATCTCCGTTCCCGATTCAAATCTCACTGTTAAACCTACAAATCCTTTCTCGCTCACTCAGATTTCACTTCTCTCTCTAGAATTTGCGTTGATTTCGTATGTATATATGTGTGTGTGAGGGAAAGTGAAGATGATGAAGACGAAGACGTTTAAGGATGCGAGTGTGTTCATGTCGCGGAATCTGGTGCCGCCGGAGATTTATGATGCGCTTCATGATGCTCTCAAGCAAAATGGAGCCGATGTGTTTCTGTGTTGTGATCCTTCCCGAAACGGTCCTAATGATTACCATATCATTTCATCTTCTGAGCATGTAAGTAGGTACTCTTGGTTTGAACTTTATTTTCAGTTGAATTGGTGATTTAGGAGAGGCTATTTTTGGTTTTGCAGGGGAAATTTGAGGATCTTAGAGCTAAGGGATGTAATTTGCTTGGTAATGAATTTATTGCCAATTTGATATCTGTTTGGTTGTCAGATTATAATAAGAAGTGGAAAAACATAGTAGGCATCTATATAACTCAGTATTTTCGAAATGAAGTATATTTAATTGACATAGTTGGAAAACTATATCGAGTTCAATCCTGTTTGGAGCAGCATTGGACACACGTGTTCTTATGTTTCTTTCACTATGTACTTACAAAGTTTCTATTTGGAGAATTTTCATTTTGGAACTTAGTCAAAGAATATAGTTTGAATCATGCACTAGTTGAAATACATTGGTGTTGTTTGCGATCTCTTGGTAGGTGAGGGT
The DNA here is from genome assembly GCA_036897585.1 of Francoa sonchifolia. Classification (NCBI taxonomy): domain Eukaryota; kingdom Viridiplantae; phylum Streptophyta; class Magnoliopsida; order Geraniales; family Francoaceae; genus Francoa; species Francoa sonchifolia. The sequence continues at coordinate 5,957 of JAYMTB010000376.1, read as the reverse complement.
GGTGATAGGAGTTTAATTTTGTACTATTTGTGCAGGTCCTCAATGTGTGCTTTCCTGTGCAAAAGAACATAAACCTTTGCCTAAACAAGGGTTCACTTGTTGCCTTGCAATGGATGGTGTCAAAGTTCTTGCATCGGGTTTCGAAATGGATGAAAAGGTACTGAACCTTTGGTGTGTGTATGTGTCATTTCCAATCACGTTTTGCAAAAGCGTACTCTTAGTATAGTAAATGCTCCCTAATAGAAGTAGTTGAACATTGATATGTCGACTTACAATCACACTTTTCTTTCTGATTTTTAAACAATATTAACCATACATCTTAGTTCGTAGAAGTTGGTAATGTGATCTTTTGAAAATGAAAAAGTTTCTTTCTTAATCGGTTGGAATTTTGTTAATTATTTCCGAAAGTGCTGGTGTTTATTTTCACTTTGCATGAATAATTAGTTCGCCCTCTTTGTGAGATGCTAATGATTATAATAGTATTGCAGGTTAAGATTGGGAAGTTAGTGACCTCAATGGGGGGTGTATTACATACAAAAGCATCTATGAATGTGAGCTTTGTTATCGTGAAGAATGTTTTGGCTGCAAAGTACAAGGTCCAGTATATTCAACTTGTATCTTCTTCTTTTCTTAGATTTAATCACTCAAGTTTTATTTTACAGAAGAAGGTTCTGATTTTTGTATGCGTTTAAAATTTAATGGTTTCATACATTTGTTTTCCATTTTGACAATCAACGAATTCGGGATTCCTGAATCTTTGGTAGTCGGTAAAGCTAATTATGTTGTAAATTTGCTAGCTATTGTTAGATAAATTTGGATATTTCCCATGAATTGCAGGCTTTTCATTTTGGATTGTTAGCATGATGACATATTTTTTTATGAATGCAAAGCTTACTTAACCTAAAGATGTGAACCATATTGGTTCCTTTTGCTTTGGTTTTTCACTTTTCATTTACCACTTCTTGGTGAGAGACATCAGCCAATGACTGATTGTTTAAATCAATTCTCTTCACGCAGTGGGCTCTGAATGTTCTGAAGAAACCAATTGTCAGTGTTAATTGGTTACATCAATGCTGTAATGAGCATCGTGTTGTTCCTCAGGAGTCATTCAGGGTTCTTACGTTTTCTGGCCTGACAATATGTGTTACCAGAATTCCAGCAGGTAAATAATACTTAACTAGCTGAATTGAGTGATATTATTAACTAGTAAATGGTGCCTAATAAAGCTGCTGCTTAATAAACTATTTGTCATTTGTTGACATTAATGTTTGTTTCTGTCAGATGAACGGAAGAAAATTGAAAAGCTTATTATGCAGAATGGTGGGAAATATTCTGCTGAACTGACCAAGAAGTGTACACATTTGATATCTGATATATCCTTTATGGTGTTCCTTAAGTATCCATAGATGATACTAACTTTAGTTCCGTTCATATGAATAAAGGTGATTTCATTATATATTAGGCTAGTGTAGAATTGTTCTTCCCCCTTAACTTTTTGTAAGCTTCTGAAGGGGACAAATACAAGGTTGCTCGAAAATGGGGCCACATTCATATTGTAACTAGAAAATGGCTTGATCAATCTATAGAAAGAAAAGGTGATTCTTTTACTTCTGGTACCCTTAGAAGTGATGGAAATTTGCTTTTTAATATGTTATCCTTCTAATATCAGTCTAATCTGACTCCGATTTTGCTTTTTCTGATGGATAGCATGTCTTAATGAAGAGTCCTATCCTGTTCAGGGTGGTTCTGTATCTTCAGTAAAAACTGCGAGGGGTTGCTTGCCTGCTCAGAATAGCCAGGACAAGGGTATCAGACATTCACAATCTGTGCCATCCTCAGTGGCTGCAGATTCAAATTTTCCACCTGTTTTGTGTGCTGGGTTTTTAGATCCAGATTTAGAAGCTACTCTCTCGCAAAATACATCTTCTACTTTCTTCGACGCTTCTTTCTTTGTTAGTGAGGAGGATGGTGAAGCACCAATAACCCAGCACAAAAATGAGATAAACCTTGATGGTTGTGTTGCCAATGACTCTCAAACCGAAGACAATGACCTCTTTTTGTCAGAGTGTAGAATATTCCTAGCTGGTTTTGAAGCTTCTGAAATGCGTAGGCTAGTCAATATGGTACGTAGAGGTGGTGGATCTCGATATATGTCGTTCAATGAAAAATTAACCCACATTGTGATTGGAACTCCTTCAGAAACGTAAGTGTTTCTGATATTATGCAGTTATTGTTTTTCTATTTTAATGGCCTCATATGTAAATGGGGTTACTTTTAATTGGATTGACTAGTTTCCCATATATTTGTTGACCCTCTGTCACATGCTTATGCAATTTTCAGTGAAAAAAAGGAGGTAAGAGGCCTTGCAGCTCTGGGTGTCATCTATGTGGTTAAAAGCGCATGGCTTGACGATTGTGATCGTCAGAAGAAAGAAGTTCCAGTCCTCCAGAAGCACATTGCATATGATTTAGTTGTTCCTAAAGGTTTGATGAATAAGTCACTATGTTCTTGTGATCTCGTATTGACTTTCAAACTGAGAAAATGTTGAAGTTTGCTGTTTACTAACTGTCTTGTGGAAATGGAGTGGCAATTATCATCATTAAAACTTCAATATTATCTGCTACATATTAGCTTTCTAATATGTGGAGTTATTGATTGTTCTAATTCTTAATGCTCTAACAAAAAAACTTTTACAGGCAAGACAACTATGAATCAAGTTAAAAGCTCTACTATTAGTGTGAGAATGCCATCGGATCAGTTACAAGGTAGTATGAACTCTGGAATTGGAATTGCAATGGAGAGAAGCAGAGAAGGGACTCTAGAAAGAAACATAAACGATTGCAACTCTCTGGAAACAACTGTGAGCTTGAACCAGAAAATCTCTGTTGTGGATGAGAACAGAAAAGTTGAGCAGAGGTTGCAACATGATTCCAAGGTTCAAAACATGAATTCAACAGGTGTATTTAAGGGAAGAATATTTCAGTTCTCAAATTCATTTCCTGAAGATAGGGTAAGTTTTCTGATTGCTACATTTCTATGAATTAGCTGCATTTTCCTTTTTTATAAAAATAGACACTAATACATGAATTATGTGGTGGTTTACCATTGCATGCTTGCCTGCACTGTTTCTTTTTTCACTTAATGCTTTCTTGATTTTATTATCTTTTGCCGTTTATCGATAAAGAATTCCTTTCTATTCCAAGTATGTTTAATATCAGTTTTGTGTTTCTTCTGTCTAGAGAGCTGAAATTGTTCAATGGGTACATCAAGGAGGAGGAGAGGTAGTTGATGCTAATACGAAGCAGAATGTGCATTTTACTATTGAATGCCATGGTGTGATACCCAAGTCTGCTGATGTTGCCCAAACTAATGTTTCAAGTCACTGGATTCGGTCTTGTTTAGAGGTATGTTTGACTAATTTATATATGATTTTCTTCTATGTACACATGTTACCAGTTCTGTTCCTATTTGTTTTGGTATGATAATATATTTGGAAACGTGAGTATATTATCAGTATGCTTATTATATTCTACCAACATATGCTAATCAAAGTAGGATATTGGTCTTGAAGGTAGGATGGTTGCTGGATGTTGGTAGTCACATTCTCTATTCTCCGCTTCCATGTCAGATACCTTTGCCTGGATTTGGAAGCTTCCGTTTTTGTGTTTCGCAATACGAAGAGAAAGATAGACTGCTATTAAAAAATTTGTGCTTTGTTCTTGGAGCTAAATTCATGGAAAAACTTACTAAAAAGGTCACCCATTTGCTGTGTAAGTTCACCAATGGACCGAAGTATGAAGCTGCTTGTAAATGGGGGATCCAATCAGTTACATCTGACTGGATTTACGAATGTGTCAGGCAGGTATATCCATGAGAATGTATCTGTGAGAACATGTTTTCTTCTTTTATGTTCATTTTCCCATCTTATTTTAACTGATGAAAACATACAATCATTCTCTTGGCAGAATAAAGTATTTTCTATAGGACCATTTTCTCCAAAAGACGTTACTGCTCTAGACCGAGAGGCAGGATTGTGCACTACGACCCAGTTTCCTACACAGGCCAATAAAATTATTTCTGGGGACAATTCATCTCAGTTTCCAAGTCAGTCACAAGACTTCAGGAACTCACCAACTGAAACTGGTTCTGGTAGAAATGACAGCTTTATGAAAGAGGTAAAACATTTGGCTGGTTTTGGTAAAATGATGAGGACTTTGGAAGATGGTGACCAAAAGGGGAAAGGACTGCTTTTTTCTCAAGCACAGCCCCAAGACGAGAGATACACAACTCAAATTAGTGCTAGTAGAAATGATAGCTTTGAAGAAGTAAACTTTTCAGGTTTTAAACGCATAAGGGTTTCAGATGATGATGGCCGTAAAGGTGTACATTCATCTGATTCTCGTTTGAGCGATCCCATTTGTAACATGAATTCTGCTGGAGACATAAAGGGTAAGGATGAGGTTTCTCATGTAGTTCCTGATGTAGCTGCTGCTATCGAGGACTTGTTAGAGCAGACAAGTAAGGTACGAAGGAATACGGTTAATGTTGTTCCTTTATTAATGCTCTGTTATATTGGTTTGACTCATTTTATTATGTTCTCTTTACAAGATTCATGATCTCAAATCACCAGGGAGGACTCCATGTGATAGAAGTGTATCCTTTAGTATGACAATCATTTCTCTTACAACTTATAGTGAAAGTTTACTGCATCTGTTTCTATCCTTGATGATTAAACAGATTTTCTCGTCAGATTGTTCTATCATTGGTCAAGATAACTCAGATCCTCACTCCATTGCAGGCTTATCTAAGCACTGGTCAAACAGGTGACTGTTTCCCCCCCTGAATTTTCATTGATCATTTTATATTGGTTTAGCTCCTTTACTCGATTGTTGAACTTATCCTCTTTCCAGGACCGAGAAAAAAGATGAAATCATCAGTTCTGGAGACGCACATGCAGCCATGTACGATGGTTTTAGTGAAACACAGACAGATTCACAGGTTAAGCTCTCATGCTGTCTCAGTCCCTTTTCTGTTGTCGATTAGGGGGCTCCACTACAATGAAAGTACTGAATATTGAAAATGCAGGTAGTTGGTTATGAAGAAGATTTGTCAGGTAGGCAAATGATAATAGACAGAGTTCGAACCCGTAGTAGCGTGACTTAAGTACTGGATACAGTCATGAGCTGAAAAACTTCGATGGTAAATAAACGTTGCTTTCAGCTTATGCAAGGTAAACATTACTTGTTTTGTATTAACTGAAGCTTTCATACATAACTGTGCTGAGTATATGGGCTAGAAAAACTGGTGACAATCTTTGTCCTTCATTTGTATGATCTTGTATTAATCTGTCTAACCCTTGGTGTTCTATGTTCTAATTTATATTTTAAAATGTTCAAACCTATTATTGTCAATCGTTCTAATCTATGGAAATGATTCAAAAATTAGGAAGAAACAAACCCTAGATTGGAATTGAAATATCCAAAAACAGATTAAAGAGATCGAAGAGACTTAAAAATTGGGAAAAAGTCTTGAGGCTTTTAAGGTTAACGCTTGAAGCTCTTTCTCTCACGCTTCAATAGGGTACAAATTCATTGTCCATCGGCCTAATTATTGAAGCTCTATGTTTTTAATTAATTTCGGATAAATGATTTCTGAATTTTAATTTTTTTATTATTTTTACTTAACCATACAGTTGTGTGACTTACCTAACCATTCATTGCGCCCATATTTAGCTTCGGATAAAATTTAGCACCCAATTACAGCTGCATTCCTGAACAATCCGACTCGTTTAAAATTAAGTCTTATCCCTTATCTTCTATATAACACTTGGTCTTATAGTTCCACCAAAATGACTCAAAGATATTAAATTTACTTCTTCACCACCTTCATACGAGATCCAATTGCATGGACCGGTGGTGCATGGACCACCGGTCACTGTAGCCGTAACCTTCTTTGTT
>JAYMTB010000375.1:0-14861 GCA_036897585.1 Francoa sonchifolia | reverse complement strand
GTATCTTAAAAAGGTAGTTTATTAAATAAAAATAATTCATACTTAAAGAAAATAATATATAAATAATAAAAATTGATTATAATATGAAACAATTTGCAACGTTCTTAAAAAATAACAAAAAGAATTGGCATCGACCCCGTAAATATGGGTAATTTAATTTTGTGATCCAGAAAATAAATTTGTGTTTGCCTTCGAAAATATTGGAACATCCAATATACTAGAAGAATATATTTTAAAATTTAACTGAAAAAAATTTATATTTTAATTATCATTTTCGATTAACCAAATTTTAATATCCTAAAACCAATCATCCAAAATTGTATTTTGGTTTTAGATTATCAAATATACTAAACATAAAATAATATACTCATAAATAGTTTAGAAATTCATTTTTCTCAATTTTTATTTTTATTAAATTACATCGGTTTAAAATATAACATTTAAAACAAATTTATAATTTTATGATACACAATTTTTAAAATATAATAGAAAAAAATAAAAATACATTATTGTTATGCATCAATAATATTATGTTTGAGAAAAACACCTGAAAATATTTTCTGATTTTCAATCTAAAACTTGTAAAATTTGTCACATTAATGTAATAATTATTGATGAAATTCACAATGTATTTACACTTATTCTTATAAAAATATAAAATAAAAAAGTCCCTTTTTTTTAATGATTTGATTGGTAATTTTTTTAACCTATATATCCCAAAAATATAATAATCTTTATTTAAAGAAATTGGAAATTGATATGGATAAGATGAAACGACATGGAGGGCTGCGTTTTGGTAGTAAGTGTTGCATATGGGTGAGGGTTAGTATGTTAAGGCCCTTTCGGCGGCTAGTCATGTCTGCCCTCTAATTATTGGCATTGCCTCACTTTCCAATTTTTATTATTTTTGGAACTATAAATAAAAGAGTACTTATCCCATCTTCAGTTGTATGCTTCTTATTCGATACAAAATTAAAAAAATTTATTAATTAAATCAACTGTCACATAGTATCGGTTTGTTTAATTATAATAATTTTGATACGAATATTATAAACTCTTTTTCAGTTCTCTTCTTTTATACATCTTTCAACAAAAATTAATGCATTATATAAAACAATATTAAACCAAAAACCCTCCAAGATAGATTCATCTTAAATGCAAATATTTTTTTAGAAAATATAACTCTTTTTGAAAGGTCAATTTAATTGTATAACATGAAAAACTATTATTATTACACACTTTTCATTCAAACTTCGACTAAATATAAATTATTTCGAACCCCATAAAAGTTTTAGATATAAGCTGTGTTGATGTCAAAAATTTTGATATGGTAATTTGGTTGAAATTTGGGTATCAATTGATGTTGAAAGCAATCTGAGAACTTGACTGCCTGAAACAAAACAGAAAAAAGAAATGGTGTAGGTTGTTGGGTAGGAGTCCGACAGGAGGACTCTAATGCATAAGTCAGTTTACGAACTGAAAAGACTTATATATTTTTCGGAGAATTAGAATATACCTAAATGCAATGGAATCTATTCAAATATGTTCGAAACCTTTCGAATGTATTAGAATCTTGTTCCAATGTTTTATTCTGTCTATTGTATTTTTATTCCATGAATTCGTTACTTAGATTTCTATTTATAATGCCTTGAGATTGATTAAATATTTGAATTTAAATTATCCGATAAGATAAACATCTTCTTAAATATCTCATTGATTATCTCGAATAAAAAAAATATTCATAATTTATATTTTATATTTTAAGCGGAAAAAGTGTTGGTGTAGGAGTAGATAGTTAGAATCCGTTGATTTGTAAAAATTAATTTTCGAATTTTTAGATAAATATAAAATTTTACATTTCTAAAATCAAGATGTAGTATTGGAATAGAAAAGTTCACCCTAGGGCATGTAAGATGCATTTAAGGGTCCCACAAAATGGAAGGTTTTTGTTGATATATATTTATTTTTTTCATTGATTTAGTTTGAAAACTACTTTTCATATAATCATCACCATATTATATGTCAAAAATACTTGCTGCTATCATGTCTACATTTAGTGGTGAGTGTTATTCATATTTAATAGTGTAAGTCACATTTCATGAGGAAAGTGTCATTATTTAATGTGAATCTTCACCACTAAATATGTACGTGTTGTCCACATAGAGAAATGTTCTATTTACTACAATATCCATTTGAACAATAAGTAGTATCATCTAGGTGGACTATAATTATAAAACCCATATTTCTTTCCATGTAATGTTATAATTTTTTAAAAAAAATATTGAATAATATTTTGATGTGATACTTTTGAACACTTTATAATTTTGAATACTCCAACTTTTGATCACATGGATCCTATATATATTTGCCGTTTATTTTGTCAGAAAGGACACTCTTTGGTCTTTGTCAGAAAGGACACTCTTTGGTCATATGGTTTGTACCTTTTATTGCATGTAAAAATTACTCTCGTATGTCATCAATCTTAAATTTAGTAATTAATTTAAGCTCACAATTTTATGATGATGATCTCGTTTAAAAGCAAGTTCTAGAATCATATTGACTCATGATTCTATTATTAGCATTATTTATGTAAAGGAGATCACAATCATTATTTTTGAAAAATAATTTATTTATTTAACAGACACGACAGAATATGGACGTCCATGTGAATTTTTTTTTTTATATACGGTAAAATTTTGTGTACTTATATAGATAAGATATTAATTAATATACAAGTATCGTAATAATTATCTATCAGTATGACAATCTTGCTAAAAAGTAAAAAATAACTACATATTAACCTTTTATATGGTTTGCAGACAAACTTGTGAGTAGAACTTAATGTACATAATCGTGTGACATGGCACTTCATAAACTTGAAGCCTAATTTTTGTATAAAAAAATAATTTATAGATTAGATATAATATATTTGTTGTTATGTATTTTGAATTGGATAAGACATGAAAATCTTAATTGTATAACTACGACATGTTTGAATTTGCAATTTTATATCACGAATTCAGAATTCAGTACATCGTTATAAACTGTATTCGTTATATTTCAATGAATTCATCATAAGTTGAAATCACAAATTCAAAAAATGTCATATTTTTTAAGAGATTCAAAATCTAGATTATAACTTCAGATTCAGTGACCTTATTTCGATCTATATAGTACTCTTTTTTTATGTGGGTAAAGTCTCATAACAGATCGAAACTGAAGACTACCCGTTTTCAAAAACAATAACAAAAAAACTTTGTACATATCTCATCGAAAATTTATTGTTTAATTCAAAAAATCAAAATGTATTTGACGAAAAAAAATATAGTACAAGAACAATAACCAAATCTTCCATTTTAATTTTTCAACATAAAAACATTTCAAGTTCACTAGGATTACAAGGAATAGTCAAAGCCCCGTGATGATCAAATCCATATTCTTCAGCAGCTTGTTCCAATAACCTTAAAAAATGAACATTCTTCTCCATCCACTGCAGTCACTGCAAAATGTCCTTCCTTCACATCATCTGGTACACATCCGAATTCCAACTCTTCATCGCTATAATTAAAACTCCATTTTCTACCAAATGATAAACTCTTTTGTAACATTTCTACTACAGTCATTAGCTTTACTATACCATTCTTTTTCTTAGCCATTTTGAACTATATATTTTTTTTTTCCTTCGATTTTTTTATGGGATTTTAGTGGTATATGTTGGGAAGATATACATAAGCATATATATATATATATATATATAGAGAGAGAGAATATGTTTTTTTTTTCCCACTATTGTGACTATAGATCAAATCTGTCTTAGTGAAAAATAAAAAAATCCGTGAAATTAATATTATTGTTATTTTTATTTGTGTAACAATGTTGGGAAGACAATTGCATGTGGGTGAGAGAACTACTATATTATGTAATGTCAATTTTGGGTAGTAATGCCTGCCTTCTTAATTATTGAAATTGTTTGTTTTTATTTCTAATTTAAGTAGTATTGCTATTATAAAATAATTTTTTAATTATTTGGTATTTGGCTCACGAAATTATGATTATGTTTTTAGTTAAATTTCGGAAATCAATTTTTCCGAAATTAGTATTCCCAAAATTATATCAATTATTTTGTTTAGTTGACCCAATTAAATTTTGATAATCATGACTTTTATATTTGGTTGGTACATAATTCAATATTATAAATTTTATATTTTACTAAAATATTCTTAGTTTATGATTAAATTTGTTCATATTAAATTTTTAAAAGGTAAAACTGTAATTTACTATTTATTAAATTTCTGTAATCATGATTATCGAACTTTGAGATAGAATCTTGATTTCCATATTTATGGGAATCATAATTCTCACAAAACTATGATTCTGTTTAATTGCATGAACCAAATACGAGAATTTAACATTTTTAATTAAATTTTAGAAATCCGTATATTAATTCTGCGAACCAACTGTAAACCAAGAGAATAGAATTTAGGGGATTGTTTTTCTTTTTCTTATTATTATTATTATTATTATTTGGTGATACTTCAATTCATACATTTCTTATTTAGTACTTTATGTTTTATCCGTAAACTTAATTACATTCAATATGCTCGACAGAGAAATTTAATTAATTTTTGAAAAAAATATGGAAAGCAACGAATTTAAACGAGATGAAAATATCTAAAAATTTCTAAAATATTAAATTTAGGAGCGTGGTTGGTCCCATAAGCCATAGTTTCATTGTAAAATAAAAATAAACAAATAAACATAAGGGACCTTCTATTCTTCCACTAGTCTTCCCCAAATCTAAGATATATAAAAAGCATCTGGCAGGAGATCCATGTAATTAAACGTCTCTTGAACATATGTAAGATGTATCACTAAATTTTAATTGAAATATTACGAATTCAAGCAAACATGTTTCACATTTCATATTTTTACGTAAAAATAAAATAAAAAATAGCACGATATTGTTGATTGATTTTTCGAGCATCATTCTATCAAGTGTAATCTATTATATAAATATCTATGACTTGATGAGAAGGCGGAGAGTTGAAAAAGGAAATATCTTTGCTTTTTATTAATGATTCAGTAAACATATTAAACCGAAAACCTCCTAAAGACACAAAAAAATAGGTCCTACCAGTTTTACTTTAGTTTAAGGGACCATGTTTCAAGCAATCCTTTTCGTTAGTCATGGCTTGGGTTCTAGTCTTTGGTAGGACATTATTTCCACGCATGTCTCTAGTCAAGAGCTCATGGGAAATTACCGGGTTCCCAATAAACATGATCTACAAAAGCTCTCTTCAATATGCGTTTGTAACTAGCTCGGTTTGCAAAGACCTACCTTTTTTTTATGTGATTCACAATTTTTGAACCAAGCTGACCACATGGGTGCAAACTGTAGTTAACCCTTTAGCATATAAGAACTTTAAGTAATACGAACCATCTCTATCTCGCTTGGGACTATGAAAGCTGGTGGCCGTATTGAAGGTACTGTACCAGTGTGTATTTTATTGCACATTTGAAATGTGGTGTACTGTCAATGTTGATATGACAAGAGATTGCTATAATAACCAAAATATCAACACAAAGACAGATATTAATATAGATAAGTTGACTTACATAACTCCGAAGGACATGGTTACCGTCTTGCTGTCCGAAGTCGCAGCCAAGAAATGTGACAGCTTCCAAATTTGCTAGTATGGCCTTACATAACAAATATCAGAGCTCGGGAAAAACAAAATGGTTGAAACACGTTCTCGTGCCAAAGTTAAGTAATAATCAAATATTGAAAGAAGTGTACTGATACAACAGAAGCGTGGAAACATTCCGACAATTCTATACTTATCTCATCTCTATAATGTTATCCAGAAAAACAGTAATTTGGCTGTCTAAACATTCTTCACACATGGGGGTCAACCACTTTCCACTTTCCAATCAAAAGCGCGTATTATTTCCCTAGGAATACTTAACCTAATCCATAGGGTATCTCGACTGATGAATATACCATACAAAATGCAATTCTATATTTTCTCTGCATGTCAGTAATATCTACATATATGTGCTAGTATGAAGTATACAAGAAGTTAGTTTAGAAGACGTTCATTATAGCTGTTTGTTCCTGTATCTTTACTTTTGAAAGCTTGAGCGGCATTTTACAAACACAAAAGGCCGTAGAAAACAAGTGGTATGAAAGCGTTATCAAGTTGTGCAGTGTAGGCTTCCAACAACCCACTCAGGGACACAGATAGTAGAAGAGAGAACCAGTGCTGCATGAATTGGAATTGAAACATCAGGAAGTGAAGCAATAACTCGAGTTTGACATTATAAATAAAAGAACAAAATCTATGCATATACTATTTTTTTTCCCATGTTTTTGTGGGAGTGGGTCATCGAGTTGAACCGATTATTCAAGTTAGGGCATAAAAAAAAAAAAAAATTGTCAGTTCATTCCAACCACACAACACGTACAAATGTGGAATGTAAGCATGGAATAGAGCAATTTTAAGTAACACCTAGTCTACTTATATCAAACGAATATAAGGATGACACATAAGTAATAAGCTTCATATTAGGAGAGCGTGACATTCAACTATTGGCCTGTTCTGAAAATATTTTCTTACACGGGGGTGGAATTAAGAACTAATACATGGAATTGGCTCTTTTAGCTTCTTATTTTCAACTTGAAGGTTGCAAAGAGGTACACTATCATTGGGCTAATGTGTGTGTGCGCCCGCACGCACGGGAGTGAGTGAATAGTTGAATAAGAGAAAGAAAGAAAGAATGCACGTGAGTGAGTGAATAGTTGAATAAGAGAGAGTGTGAGAGAGACCTGGGAAAGTATATAGCCAGTAGATGCAAGAAGTGGAAGGAGAACTGAGCACGAGGCCAGGACAGATGTAATACCAGCTGCAGTACCTTCAACGGTTTTCTCTAAAAAAGTGCAAGGATTCATTAGAGGGTCAAAGTAAAAAGTGTTATTTAGGAACTGAAAGGGGGAAGGAAGTTATACTTACTGCCAGTTTTGCTCCACCTGAGAACACCGTACTTGTGGCCAACCACTGATGCCTGAATATAAATGCAAAATCGTTCTAGTAAAATAGACCAAAATATTAGCTAGTAATTATTACATCATAAAACAAGTATACTCACCATTGTATCTCCAATCCCAAGGCTCAAGATTCCAGCAAAAGGGGCAAGAGGTCGATCATTATACCCAGAAGTCATCCAAATAGGAAGTGCACATCCTAACAACAGTGAAAAATGGCTATACCAACAAAAAAAAACATCACAATGGAAGAACATTTGCAGAAAAATATGTGCTGTGGTTTTAAGGTACGCAAAATTGAGTACCTGACAATGAGAAGATCAGAGTCACGATGGTCAGTGAAAGCATTCATAAATTGATGTATAGGTTTTCCAAGAGGCCATATTCTCCACACCTGGACAAACATTATACGGTTATGCTCTACAATTAAGGTGCAAAACGTCTGTGAACCAATTTAAAGGTTCAAACTGAAAACCTTCATTCTAATTGTGATGCGCTCAGACAATAGTATCTCCATATCTAATGATAAGTGGAAAATAGATCTATGAACTGAACCCTCCAGTTGACAAATTTTGCAAGTATACAATACACAACAACTTATTTGATGTCCATATTAACCACACAGTAATTTCTATAATGGTGATCCTTTTCAACTTACTGTTATAAGTTTGGAATATAATGAAAAAAAGCCATATTTGCTGATATATTCATATATGAACACTAAAAAGTTAGGAAATGCAAAAGTTTTATGAACTTACTCGAATAATTTCTAATGCCAAGAAAACTGCTAGAGCTGCCCCAAATGCTAAGTCAAGAAACTTCGGCTGGAAGAGAAATCCAGTCAAAAGATATAACACAGGCATCAGTATAGAAACACATAGAGATACTATCGAAATTAGAAACAATCTTTAAGATTCCAAAATAACCTGGAAGATAACTGCAGGCACAAACATTGAAACAGCCATCAGATGGTAGTATTTTCGCAGAAGAATCCTTTCAATCTTACTATTCTTTGAAATTTTGTAGAACCGCAAAACAGACACTAATATCACACCCACCCAGTAGATGCATAGTGAAAGTCTTTTCAGAGGTTCCGAAAGAACAAATTGAAATACCCTATTAAGAACAAAAAAACAAGAACTTCTGATGAGTTAGTTAAATATAACAATATAACAATAGTATGGAACAACTTCTGATGCTCTAGTTATATATACTAAATAATAAAGACTCGTACTATCACCATCATACAGTGCATACTGTAGACACCCTTAGCTGAAAACTTACTGTACACCTTGTACATGGAAACTATTTCATTTAATAAAATTTTTGAAATTTGGCTTCATGGAAATTTTTAGGAGTCTACGCAAAATAAATAAATATCCATATAACTTACAAGATAATGATGGCAGGCAAACAGAATAATGGGTCACTACTAGTGTCATTTCAGATGATTTTAGCCATTTAAGTAGAATAAGTTATCTCTGTTAATCACCGAAATTGAGGAAAACTATGAAAGCAAGAACTATGACTAACATTGACTAGTAAGACCAGCTTCTCTTTAGCACCTGATGGCAACAAGAAAAACAAGGGCGAAGGATTGACATCTACCTCTTCCTATCAGAAAACAAAATATTTTATACAAGAATGCCTAATACTAAGAATTTTCTGTCTTCAAGGAAAGTCAGGAGGACCTTAGAAAACTCCTACTTTTATATATTTCACACAACAAAATTTGCTATGTCTATATTCGGTTCAACGTCTGTAAATTCTTTTTCACAGAAATTTTGATATGTAATGCCCTAGTCCAAGGGAGTCCATATTGCCTGAGTACTAGTGAGATGTTGCTTATATAACTTATTCTGTTAATCCATTAAGCATACAGGTCTTTTGATATTGATTAAGTGAAAACAAAACCCAATATTATATTATAGGGGAGTCGGCTATTAAAGTACATCTTCTTGCACATGGTGGGCATCATTAATTCAAATTTAATACCGAACGGAGCTTCTCATATTTAAAAACAATACGAGTAGTAGTGAAGAAAATAAAGCAAAAACAAATTAAATGTGAAAGAAGTAATACCATAACAAAGGATGTTCATGGAAATCATGAACAAGCTGCATCCATGATGGGATGATGACAACCAAGATAACACTAAGTGAAACAAAGAAAATAAGAGATTTCCCAAACTCCTTGTGCATCCTTGTTTCAGAGCAAACCATACGTGAGAAGCGTTCCCATGTTCGGAGAACATACTTAAAGACCACTGGAGAAATGAGAAGGCTCAGTAGCACTCCCTGCATGAGAAAAAACCTTGAGTATCCAGCTAAACCTTTCACTATCAATTTCATCACTCACAAAGTTCATACCTGAATAATAATATCAATCTCACTTTTTTTAACTTGATATAGTTCTGAAACCAACTGTAATGGTAGTAACTTCCCATGAACCTGTTTAAAAATTGTATTACCACCAGTTAATAGTAAATGTCACTGAACAGAGAATTTGGCTAACTAATGAAGAAAAACAAACCTTTGCAAAGGTATACGCTAACATGTCACCAAAATAGAGAACAAGACCAGCTGTCACCAAAAGTGCTTCCCCTAAAAAGAGAGGAGCACATTACAGAATGTAAAAGAAAGAAATCTTACTGAACCAAAGCAAAAGTGTACGACTTATTCAACTCAATGGAACTTGGGTGATAAAATTGCATTGGTTTGTTAAGTTCTTAATAGTAATTATCACAAAGTCAACAAAGAAAATTAATTCTGGCACCAATGACCATATATAATTTGAATAAGAATTACAATTCCAAAAATATAGAATAATTTTAAATGTTTTTAGGTACTTTTCAATGAGGAACATCAATAAATATACACAAAATGCTATATACAATAATTTCCTCTAGGGTGCTTGGTATATTAAAAAAAGAATATCCAATCAGGTTTTATACAAGTAGCAAGACATGGAACCGCTACTAAGCCTGTCTCCTACTTTCAGAGTCCATGCATTTAGAAATGTACAAATCTTCTATCATTCCCAGCATATTCAGCAATAGGAGAAAGAATCACATACCAACGGAAGCACACAAAGGAAAAGTATCCAGAAGATGCTGAATTACTTTTACAGAGGCCAGTCCATGACAGACCACCCACGAGAACTTTAGCACTGTGAGAAAGCCTAAAAAAGATAAGCAGGTGACAATCTCAGACATTCAAACTTTTCTTTGCTGAACAATAACAATATCCAAAATAAATTGTACTTTATTGTCATATCTTAGACAATGCACAACCAAAGAATAAGTTAAGACTTGCTAACTTACCGCTGTGAGATAATGTGGCCAGAGACACACAGCACACAACTGCATATAAGACTATGCAACTTAAGGTGAACTTTGCACCCCATAAGTTACTTGACCGAGAAGTATGTGTAGCGTCAGGCGAATGCCAGATGACGAAGTAGAGGAAACCAAGCACACCAAAGCAGCTAGCATACACGACCCAATATTGCATTGTCATATTTTCAACCTCTGCACGAGAAACTTCAATGCATTTCAGACATTCTGATTTGCAACATAAAAGAAAATATTGAACAAAAGTAACGACATTCTCCGTCCAATATTGTTCTAGTGCTAGAGTATTCTATTCCTATCTGTTAGTTATGATATCGGATATCCATGTAACATGTTACTTCATCTGCGCCACTTCCTTTTCAACTGGCGCTAGACTTGGATTGCAATATCCAACTCCATGTAATGAAGCATGATTGATTAAAATATTGTGTCATGCAAAGACAATTTACCAAAGTAGTTGATGGTATTAAAATCTTTCAACATACATACTTTCTGCAGCAACCCTCCAATAGACTGCAGTTAGTATAACAATCATCATTCAATCATGCACCATTGTGCCTCCAAACAACAGGAAAAACAAATCTTGGTTGCAAAACATAAACTCTTCACTGTCCAGATCAATTAATTTAGGGTTTATTACCTTCAATTCCAACTTCACGCAATGAGAATGCCCTGCACATCTGTATCAACCTTGAGATCATAAGTGTAGGAAGGGTAACTGCTCCTAGAAGTATTCCTGATGAAGCACCTGGCCTGAAAATATTATATTTATAAACAATAAAACCAACAGAATTATAAATTTTTGGAAATTTTGATGCACTAAATCCTAAATCCTAAAGCTTGAGTTCTGCTTATCCTCAAATCAGACTAATAGAACACTAAATTTTCAGTTGACAACCTAATTCCGTCTTTCCATACAAGATAATCCATATTGCGCCCAATTAGTCATTTGATTGAAGAGAAACATAAAACAAATGATATGCGAGCTCTGCACAAACAAACTTCTAAAACTTAATCAAACCTAACGAAACTATTACCTCATTCAATTTCTTTTCCCCAAATTATTCCATCAACCAAACGAATCAAAAGAGTGAGAAACAACAAATACCTAGTTTTGAAAACGGAAAGCGAATCAAAACTCTCGGCGCGGATCTCAATGACTAGGGCGGAAAAAGCGAGGAAAAAGAGAGCAATGCCATGAAAGAGCAAGGAATTAGGAAGCGAATAAAGGACGCAACCAACAAACATGAAAACCACAGCCCTCTCGCCATTAAACAACGACGGAGATGAAGCCGTGGCCGGCGGCATATCTTCGACGTCAATAATTTGACAAAACAATCGTGTAATTTCGACAAATCAACGAAGAATTGAAAGCAAAATGGGTTTTTCGCGGGGAAGGGTTTCAGATGGGTTTTCTGTTAGTTATTTGCAGAAATAAATTGGGGAAGAAGAAAGCCGTTGTTTATCATCGCTTGTCCAAGATAATTAATAAATTAACATAATTAAATTGACTTAATCGGTCGGTTCAACCTAATTTACTTTATTGTTTATTTTCTGCCAAACACTTTATATTATATCTGAACGGATACATTTGCTACTAAATTACTCTTTTTTTTTTAATAAATTAGAGATTTTATCTTTCTAGCTCACATAACATTGACAAATTAATAATTCGTTTTGAGTTTGGGAAAACTTACGATGAAACTGTCCCAAAACTTCTTTTGGGATTAATTTTGAAAGATCGTGCCCTTTAATTCCCTTCAAATTTCCAAAAAACTTGCAACTGAAACCATGATTCGAAAAAACTTGTAACTGAAACCGCTCATAAGTTTCATTTGGGATAAATTTGGAGAGAACGTTTCATGTAATTCCCTTTCGAGTATTTGAAATGACTGAAACTGCCCAAAAAATCTTCAATCCAAAACACAGCATCACTATCAGGAAATCTACATTCAAAAGAGTTGATCATCTTAATTGTAGCAAATCCCACATTTGGAAAATGTTCAATTTTACTACATTTACTCATCTTGGATTGTTTGTATCATGCTGACATTGGTAAAATTTACGTATGAACAAATTCTTTCCTACGCGAAAATATAGTATAACAAATACAAGAATTCGATACCCGATTGCCATGATAAACAACACCAGTAAATTTTTCCACTTGGAGTTTCCATCGGAAGAGATTTCGTATGCACTATGGAGGGCCTGAAAACCAGATATGGTCCTTACCTCCCCAACTGCAAAGGATGTCCCAAGGTATTCATTCTCCAAAAGCCCCTGTAACAAAAACATCGGCAACAAATATAAACACTATCCAGCAGAATATATTTCGTGCACCAATTAGGCTAGAATATACTAATGACACTCCCGTGATTTTTAAAACAAGCATTAAACTTTGCTTAAAGGTAACGACAGAAAATAACTTGCCTGGATAGAATAAGTGTGAAAAGCAATATACGATAATGGATATGTCCAGACTGGTCCAGGCAAAGCATTTCGAATTCGGAAGTAGCCAGCAGAAAGCATCATCATAACCTGTGATGCAAAACATATAATTGTTCATATAGAAAATCTGGGTAATGCCAAACATGGTTGGTGAAATTTATTATCCCAGTTACATCAAAGATTATGCATCTTTATTGCACTACTAGTAATGGAGGCAGTGGTAAACTCACATGTATGATTACTAGCGTCAGAATGCTCCAGAAAACATCTTGCCAGAGAGAAGCAACAAGAAGTATGAGTCCTTCATTTGCAAAGAGGCACATGAAAAAATTCAGCACAAAATACATCAACAAGCTGAAGTCATCTTGGAGTCCGATGAGGAAATAGAAGATTAGACTTGATAAAATGGAGATGAGAAACAGGAATGGGATGCTGGAGAGAAGCTGCCCGAATAGAAAAACTGTCGCTCCTGAATGTTGATTTGATTTTTCAGTGGCAAATATCTGCAAAATAGACAAGCAGGAAACAAAGGGGATAAATTTTTTTGACATAAACAATTAATTATTAACTTTATATACACCTCAGACATCTCACAATTTCAGCATAATTACAAAAACAAATTGCAGCAGTTTTTGAAGAAATGCACTATTTGGGAACTCATATTTCCTAGAAAATTATGTTGTGCCAACTTAATATTTGATGGTTTAAGTTGAGAAACATAAAAACAAAAGAAAGCCCGTGATTCCAACATGACAGCCAATTTCTCCAGTTGAATTAAAACGGCTCAAGTATTTGCTCCCCAAACTTATACCCTTATCCCAAAGTGCCCCCCAAACTTTGTGTTTATAACAAAGTACCCCTGCCATCAGATCCGTTAAATTTTATGTTAACTATTTTTTCTTTTTTTTCTCTCCTATACCTTCTTCCTTTTTCCTTCTCTCTTTTCTTCTTCTACTTCTTTCTTCTTTTTTTTCTTCTTTTTTTCTTTTCTCCACCGATTCTTCTTCGTTTTTCCTTCTCTCTCTCTTCTTCTTCTTCTTCTTTCTTTTTCATTTTCTCTCTTCTCCTTCTTTTTCTCCATTTCCAACCCTAAGTTCAAGATCAATCAACATGAACATCCTTATCTAGACACAACAATCTCCAAATTCCACATTAAGAATCAAAATCCCCAATCAAAACTTCAAAAGATCGCCCATTTCAACAGTAATTAGGTCACATATACATACAATTTAATTCACTCATAATTTATTAACAAATCAAACACCCATAATCACTCATTTAGTTAAATACCCATAACGAATCATCTAAATAAACTTTCAAAACAACATTCCTACACCAATAATCAAATGGATTGAAAAAAAAAAAACCTGAATTGCGTTCGATTAAAGAGGAGAATTTGTTGCGAGAAGGCAAATGAAAGAAAGCCCTAATATAAAAATGGAAGTAGAAAAATGGAGGTAGAGAGAAGAGAGAAGAAAAAAGAAGAAGAGTGAGAATGAAACATGAAGAATGAGAAGAGGGAGAATGAAAAAGGAAGAATAAGGAGAAGAGAGAGAAAGAGGGTAAAAGAGAGTAAAATTAAAAAAAAAGGTTAACAGAAAATTTAACGGACTTTGTTACAGACACTACGATTGGGGGGAAAAGTGTTATAAAAAAAGTTTGGGAGCCACTTTGGGATAAGGGTACAAGTTTGGGGGGCAAATGTGTACTTAAGCCAATTAAAACTTGAAGAGTCAAATTCCACAAGAAAATTTGAAATATGTTTAGCTTTAACACAAAGTATACGGTGCACAATCCAACCTTTAGCAAATGAAAACATCATTTCAATTGTTTCTTTCATTTGATAAGGGTTTGATTGGCCGCATTATCGAGCAAATTTAAGTTCATTGAAGATAATAACATGAACAAGAAAAAGTAGAAATAAGTAATACCTTGATATCTTTAATATGAGCCGGTACTCCAGCAATGCTTAGAAGTGAATTAAATGATACAAATACAAATACAGCTGCAACTCTTGTC
>JAYMTB010000374.1:0-14882 GCA_036897585.1 Francoa sonchifolia | reverse complement strand
TAAATGATGTCAACGTGTAGTGGTAAAGAGAAAGATCATCACAGAATTTGATATTTTTATCATTATACATTTTTGGTCTAAGTGAGACCATGGAGTGTCAACCTAATTTTGACCAAAAACTAAAAAATAAAAATAAAATTTCCTCATAATAATATTACAATTAAATAACAAATTTAAGACATAATTATAATTTGCACCCTGTAATTAGAACAATTTGAAAAAAGCCCTTAGTTGATTTAAGTTTATGCACTTACCTCTCTTGTGATTTCCAAGTTTTCGTTCAAGTAGGGATTTTTCCGAGAATTACCATTTTTATTAATATCCCTAATTTCCTACTGATATATTCTATGTTTTGATATCCCAACTATAACAAATAAATTAGATCAAATTTGTAGTAATCACACATAAAAAAAAGTGAAAAACAGCGATGTAAAAATAAAAAATTCACTGGAGAGATAAATGCCCGATTTTAAATCACCCAAAAATCTTTGTAAATTGCTATAACAGAAGGGTACAAATTATAATTATCCCTATAATTAAAAATTTATTTAAAATAAAAAGATATAAGTCTACAGTCAACAATTTGACAAGATGGAAATATTAGGTTTTTTCCATGTGACAAGTCATATTTACACACTAAAGGAAGAAAAAATGAAACCATATAATATACCAACACATATACATAAATATTTCCTATGCGTCTACTCGTTTTAATCTCTACCAAAACAAAAAAATTCCCTCTCACAACCTAGTCTGCCATGGGTTTTGAGGATTATCATCCCGGAATCCCTCATGGCCAACGATACAATTTCACTAGCAAAACTATGATCACAGCGATAATTTGCTTATCAGTCGTTGTAATAATTGTCACAATCCTTCACATATATGCAAGATGTGTGCTTAGACGACGAGCTCAAAGGCGATTAGCCATGCGTCAATTAGGGTTAGCCACACATGTCCATTCGAGTGAGCCACCTAAGACCGGACTTGAGCCATCGGTTATTGCCACTCTTCCTATAATCGTGTTCAAAAAATTGGACGGTCGAGATAAAAATTCATGGATGGAATGTGCCGTTTGTTTAAGTATGTTAGAGGATGAAGAAATGGCTAGGTTACTTCCAAATTGTAAGCATAGTTTTCATGTGGAGTGTATTGATAAATGGCTAAATACACAATCAACATGTCCCATTTGTCGGACCGAGGCAGAACCCCGGCTCGTGCCGGAGCCCCGAGAGGGTTTGATCGGCGTTCCGCCAACTGCTCCGCCTATGGATGGTGTGAATTTTGGATTATCGTGCATGGAAGGGACATCAGACGGGACAGTACAAAGTTCAGGTAAAATAAATGGGTCAGGTTTAAAATTAAACTCTTTTCACAGGATGTTGAGTATGGGAAGATCGTCACGAAGAAGTCAAAATTCCGGCCAAGAAGATGGTGTTGAAGATATAGAAAGACAGTAATTATGTTAATTTGCATAGAACACATCTCATTTTATAAATTCGGTTTTTAAAATATACAGTGAGAAAAAATACTTATATTTTTTTAGAATTCTTTTTTCTGTTTTTTTGTGTATATATAAATTTTCCGGTCCATCGCCCCACGATGGAAGGGGAAAAACACGTTTAAGAATGGAATTTAGAAATATTTTTGTATATTTTTTTCAAAGATGAAATATTAATTCTTATATTTTGTTGATTTTTTTTATTTGTTGGCTTAATTTCTTGGTGTTTGGTAACCTAATATGATTATAATTAATATAATAATTGTTGAAATATCGATTGATCGAAAAATTTAAGCTGATGGACAGTGGGTCCAGATATACATTATATTTAACACTTCCCCTTAGGCGAAAACATAAAATATTCTCCGATTTGATCAATTTTTAGTCTTACTTTGAGACTGTTAAATATTACTTTAAGTTTGGTTTAACCAAATAGAATTGTTAGAGGTTCAAACTCAATACTTCTCTTATTCTGATTTCATTTTAATTATCAATTGATCCAAAAATTTAAGTTGTTAGACAATAAGCTAAATATATATATCTAACAAAAAAAAAAGATATTTTGAATAATTAGGTGAAACCAAGTGAAATAAGCTCAAGCATAGTTGATCAAATAACTTAAATTATTAAAAAATAAAATAAATAATGCTAAATAATACATAAAAATAAAAGGTGTGAAAACTGCCTTGAAAGCTTACATGGTTTTATTCAAACTTGTCTTTAAAGTCAAAGTTATGTTTCTATCATTTTCTCGACCCATTCTTAGCCAGAGAAAATGGTGTGAAAAAAAGAAACTAAAAAAAATTAAAGATTTTGCAATTTTGTCCATTTCGTGTTAGTCTAGGCAAAACTTTCATACGCTAACGGACGCTTTTACGTAATAATTCGTTTGTAAATATAATTTATATTGATGAAATTCAAAATTCATTAGCAAAAATTCAATTTTGTTATTATCACTTTTATAAAGTTTATTATTTATCTCTAAAAAAAATTCATAAATTATATTTATACAAATGTTATAACTGAGTTTTTCGACCTAATATTAAAAATCACAAATTCGATAATAGAACCTTAAACTAACTAACAGAAATTTAACAAATATTAGTATAGTTTTTAAAATTTATATAGATATTTTATAAGATTTACCAACTATTTTTGTTCATTAATCATGTCATTTTCTTTGTAGTGGTGGCTACCGTGCACGTTGTACTTAGGTTTGAATTTTGTTTGGTTGTAGTTTTATGATTTTTCCGTGAATAATAATAAAATTGATTTTAAAATTAAAAAAAGAAAAAGATAGATCTCTTGCAATTGTTCTTAAACTACATACAGTCTTAAACTTTTGTATTAGATTAAACTGAGTTCTTAATTTAATCACATTCTCGCTACCATATTAAATAAGCACGTATAAAATGTTTAGAATGCTCTAAGGTATTATTTTTACTGTCCACGTAGGATAAAATAGAAAATTAGTTAAAATTTAAGTAAAATTATATTTGGTATAAATATTGAAGAACGAAGAAATATAAAATAATTCATAACTAATGTACCTAAGAATTATATTTATAACACTATGTTAGAGTTATTAAGATATATTGAACAATTTAGGCTAAAATATGTTATATTCCTTACGATTAAACGAAACCTATTAGTTCAGTGATAAAATTTAGTGACCTCATCCGATCATATGGATATGATAATGTTAAATTTCACTAATATAACATGTATTAGATAATGGAGAGAGATAAAATGATTTATATCCCATGTACATAAAATAAATCATATACTATCTTTTATTTTGAAAACTCGTGTATCTATATAAGATATAAATAAGTTTTTGTAAACTCAATATTATTAATTACATTATTCAATTTAAACTAAAACTTATAGTCATAATATATCATATACTATTTTATCATATCTTTTCTGTCAAACGTTCAAAAAAGTGTGATAAAATGTTTCACCGGAATTCAATATCTTAGAGAAGACTTAGCACAACCAACCTAACAGTTACTTTAGGTAATCAAAATGTACATTGCACAGCCATAAAATATTTCTACAACATAAACATAACACATGCATAAGTTGCATTATTTTACGACAAATTCGAGTTAAGGAGATTTAAGAATAAAAAAGACAAAACAATTGACCATGATAACCGATAAAATGCTCTTGTTAAAGCATAATCACATCCTACTCATAGTAATACTTACCAAGAGTTCATTCTAGATCTTACACTGAAAAAACAAAAAGAAAAGAAGATGGCTAAGATTGAATGTTGAGGTAGCGATGGCTGCTGATATTCCTCGTCCAGGAAATTTTTTGGCCTTTCTCTATCGACAGTCCTTTCTTTCTTACTTACTTCCATCTTCTGGATGCAAGTCCTCGCTTAAAGTTTTCTTCTGAAGGATTTGACGCATGGATGCCATGGCATGTGGAAATAGCAGCAACTTTCAATTGATGATAGCAAATTCCACGGAAAAGTAACCATACAGACAACAAAATGAATAGCTTTTCACTTACCTACTAAAGACATCCTGGTCGAAAATATTCAATGAATCCTAATTTCCACATTTCGGCTTGTACTGATTTACTCATCAACTTTCATCTCCTAATTTGTTAATTGTTATGAACTAAAGATGACGAGAATACAAAAAAGCAATATTAACTCAAACAAGTATCAGCTTATAGACACATTAGTAGAAATGCTCAACACCCATGGTAGAGGACTTACCAAGTATATCCATATTACATACTCTTCTCCTATAGTCATCCAATTAAACTATTATGAACATGGACTTATAATGTTTCTGCTAGTAGAGGAAGCTCAAAGTAGACTAAAATCGCAAAAAAGGGTTTCCATGTAAAAACCAAGTAATCTGAATAAGGCTTTTTGTATATCAAGTTTCTCACCGAGGTGCAATTTTACTACCTTTCTCAATTCATTTGACAAAACATCTAGAACAATTTATGTGTCCCTGTAGAATCCAATGAGTTAAGCATTTGCATACAGCATGCCATAATCATATATTGAATTAATGGGCGGGTACAAACAGTTGGCAATAACAACTATAGATAACGTAATACACACTCTATCGCTGTTCCAAAACTATCATATAAGTAACACAGTATCCATATAAAGAGAAAGTTGCACTTAGAACTTGCAAATGATATTCGTCAAGATACATATTTATAACAAAACGGAACACTCACCTAGAAGTTCATTCATTTGTAGCATGTTCTAACTGTTCTGACTCTTTTAAATCTTTAGCTTTGGCAAACGAATCCTTAAAGAGTTTCATTGTCTTCTCAACATCAAGCAATTTTGTATTCAACATTTGTACCCGAAGCATATGTCCATCAAAAATACCGATCCACTCTACTTCGAAGTCCTTAATCTTCTTTTCAATCGCCATTTGGTTCATCCTCTCTTCTTCTTGCTTCAACTGCTGCCTTTCCAGTTCCATGGAGCTCAAAACAAGTCCCCCAGACCCAGAAACATCCCTGTATAGTGGTTCATCCTGCTGTGGACAGCGTACTCTATATTCAGCAAATGCCTTATGGGTTTCCTTCAAAGCCTTTCTGTAATTCTGTAAAAGATTTCCCATCATATAAAGTTCACGTTCAAGCCGATATACCTCTGCTTCGCTTTTCTGTATCTCTTCATGCTTCGACTTGTGCAAGAGTTCAATCATGTGATCCCGCTGTTGCAATTCATTAAGTAATATCTGTTGATTCATACTCAATTCCCCATGAGCCTGTTCTTTCTCCTCATATATCATCCTTGCTTTTCCCATGAAATTTTGTATTTGCTGCATACACATATCAAAGTTTGAGGACTTGTCACTGAAGGAGCCATAGCTTCTCAACCGCTTATTACCACCATCAAAAGCATGGTGCGATATATCATTTTCAAGAATCTCCCTCTTGGTTGCAATGCCAAAAATCGATGAACCACCAGGATTCATATGAGTTTCACCCCTAGATGATAGAAAATTCCCTGCTGAATGATCATGAAGTTGCAAACCTGAACTAAAAGGAATTTCCTCAGTCTCCATCGCTTGAATAAGATTTTCAGGCAACTCATTCGGTGAAAGATGGAAACCTCGGTCCTGATCTTCTTGTTGTTCTTGTTGTTGTTCCTGTTCCCCTCTTTCTTTGCCTTCTTCTTCTTTTTCCCTCTCCTCCTCACCACCTAAATCTGTAATTTCATCATCGAGATTACAACGCCGCAAGAAATGCTCATCTGCATTCTCTACCCTATCCAATAGTCTTTGTTCAGGTTCTTCACCCTTACATTCCTCGAAATCCATAACAATCCCATTACCAAACTGTTCCTTCTCATCATCATCTTTGTCTACATTTTCTTGACCAAGACTCAATTCAATTTTGTGCTCATCCAAATCCAGTCTGTCTAAATCATTGCCCTCAACCATCTTCACATCACCACCAACCTCCTCTTGCTCTTCCGTCGCATCAACCTCCACCGTAGGTTCTTCCATCAACAATTCCACCTTCTGTGACCTTATCAACCACTGCAAATGTGAAGCATAATAACAGTTAGCCAACTCTGGCGCTAGAGTCAATTCCTTCTCTACCATAAACCATATCAAACTCGCCCAATCCACCTTCTCAAAATGCCCTTCCTTTATCACCTTAGTCCAATTTAACACCTCGTCTGGCATCATCCATGTATCCTCGTGCAAAAGCACCCAATTTGATACCAAATCCTCAATAAACCCAATTGACTCTTCTGTCTCTACCCTCTCATTCAAACTATCCAATGCACTAACCTTATCCTTCTTCACTGGCAATTTCAAAGCACGTGCTAAATCGGCCCTATTCACTGCCACTCTAACCCCATTGACATAACTACCACGGGTCGATGGGCAATAATTCCCAATCAACTGAACAATAAGACCGGTACGAATATGCCTATCAAACTCTATATGAACAAACTCCCACAATCCAAGTCGTTTCAAAAGATTTTTATAATTTGAAAAATCTAGGGTTTTTGCTGGTACGAAAGGAATTGGCTTAAATTTACCTTTAAGAATCTCCATCTTCTTTCGAGATTTCTTCTCTTGAGCAGCCCGTTTTTGCAACATCTTCTTCCGCTTCCGGCCACGGCGAGAGGCCGAGGAAGCCGAACCGATGCGTTTGACATTTCCAGCGCTGGAACTAACCAAAGGATCTTGAATCGTCGGATCAAGCTCAGTAACCTCATCAGTATCAAATTCATCACGATCTTCAACAAGAATCGCTTCTTCTAGTGGATTTCCGTCGAGATTTAGGGTTAGGGTTTCAGATGGATGAAATTCGTCGATCTGAGACTCCGATGGAGATGGTGTTGATGGATTTTCTTGTTCATCTTCGTGATGATTGTCTTGGAGCATGTCAGGGTTTCGAGAGATGGAAGTTGGGTCTGGTTCTGGTGAGTCAGTGGGAGTAGTAGCCATGGAAGAGTTGGAAGGATTTTCTTGCTAAGAAAATTGCTGAATTTGGTCGGAAATGAAAAAACAAAGGAAATATGCAAAAATCAAAGTTTTCCAGAAAAAGTAATTAATCAAAATAAATATTATTGGTTATTTAGAAATATCTTCTAGCGTTACAAAATATGGAATTATATTTTTATTTGTAAACTTTAAAATATATTCTCCATGTATTTGAATTTTAGATCTAAATGTGGATTTTGAAATTAAAAGAATTACATTGAGCATTGAAAATATATTTGAACTTTTTTTTATATGATATAAAAATCACAGATTATTAAACTGAAAAATATGAATTATTTCAATTTATTCTTAAACCATCATTTATATTTAATAATTTTAATGAATAAATCAGCAACTTCGAATATCCTTATTTACTGCTGAAAAATTCACACGTAATTGTGAGTATTTTCTTTTGAGCAGTGGTATCATCACCAAGTATGAAAATCCGTACGAATTTTAAGTGGACCCTGCGTGGTGTAGAAGCGAAACCTAGGTTTTTTTGGGGGAAATCCAAATTGTACCGCCATTTCATCTCCCCAATCAAAAAACTCAAAATAATTCGTAAAATTTAACCGAATTTAGTTCCTTACTAATACCATTAAAACCCTAGGTGGTATTTGTAATTAACTATTTTTTTTAGCAAATTCTCAATGTTTACTCGTTTTGTCAAATCATATGATGTGTCATTACGTAGGCAATTTAACGATAAACTAAACAAATTTTGACGGAAGGAGTAAACTTAACAGGATCAAATGAGTTTTGAATGCAATGTGTTATAAAAAACAAAGTAGGGGGTCAAAGAAGATAATGCCCAAAGATAGGTTTAAGCCAACTTTTATCATCTTAATCAAAGTGTTTTCAATGGGCCAAAAATAATGTTTCAATGGTCCAAAAATAATGTTTCAATGGTATATTTTGTGAGTAGAAAATGTTTCCCGAATGGGCCTTGTCCATAATACAAATTTAGATATATGACTCAAACTCGCCATTTTGCTTATCAACTTACAACAAACTCACCATTTTCAAATTACAAAACTAATTATGAGTTTCAAATTATAAAAAATATTTATTATTATTTATTAGATAATAATTTGAATTATTTATCTTTATTTATTAGATAATTATAAATATTTAAAATATCTATAATTTGAAATATTTATCTTCCACGGATTAAATTGTATTTACTATAAAACACTTACCATTATGTCTCGTAGCCACAAAAATTCATTCTTCTATACTCTGAACTTGTACCTCTTTCATTTAACACTTCCATATTACTCTTGCACAGTATCTCTTGGAATTCGGAATATGATGCTCTACCAATAAATGTACCAATCCACATACGTCTAACATTTATAATTGGTCTCTGTTTTCTTTTATATATATGAACAAAACAAAAAATAAATTTGATATGACTAATTTGTCAAATCATATGTTAAATGGAGAATCTATATGTACAATAAATCAATATATTAGATCTTGTGATATCAATGAAGACTGTGTTAGTTTACTAATGGACAGGTTGTACTACTTTTCATCTCGGAATGAATGTGAGATGTGTTAGTGTCATATTGTCTCAAATCATAAGTTTGAAATTGATATGTAACTTATTTGTCCATTCTAATATTAAACAATTTGTTGCAATATTTAGAGAAAGTGGGTACCAAAATAACAGTGGTGGGAGGGATATTATTGTAACAAATAATACTATTTGAATACAATAAGAATTAAGTATTATGTAACACTAAGTGCCACATCTTGGTAGCCCATAGATATTATATTTTGAATCTATGGGACTAAATGTTATACTAGATGCAATGGAAATCTCTAGAATTAATAATAGATACCGCTAGCATCATTCACACACGGTGAACAATATCAAATTAGATAATTAAGTTTGATTGAAAATTTATAAATTTTTATTTTCTTATTATCAGACAAATTCGACTTAAACATTATCTACGAGGTAGTCCAAAAATGAGTTGGATTATGTAAGTAAGATGGTACAATATGTTAATATGTTTATATATATAGGTGCATTGCACTCGTGTATTCTTCTCAACTTAGCACCTTATTAATTTCTAATTAACCTTTTCCTTTAGTAGAAGTACAAATAAATATTATATTTAAAATAATGAAAATTTAAAAATTTTGATTAATTCCAAAACCACTCTGTCTAGTTAGCTAGTATTATTATGAAATCATTTTGTGTAATGTTTTATTTTACATTACGTATATGAAAATTTAAAAATATTCCTAGCGTGCTTCATCTTATTTATAATATTATTAAAACTTAAGTATTGGATCAGAAAAAACATTAAATATATTGAGAGTTCATATTGATGGTTCAGTTATTTACTAGAAATATTTAGGCTGAGTTTGTTTCAAGAGAATATTTTCTCTTGGAATATATATTCTTAGAATATATCTTTTGCAAAAAACAAAAGGTTTTCTAATGTTTGGTAAAAGTGTCTGAAAATATCGAATATATTTATATTAGTTTTTAAAATATGATATATAAATGTATTTCGACATTTATATATAAATTTTAGTACAATAAAATAATATTCGAGTGAATAACTAATTATGTTTAATGTGATTGAATTATTAAATTTTAAATGTTGTATAAGAAAATAATTTTTTTGTGTTTTTGAAAAATAATTTAATACAAAAGGTTAACAAAACTAATATAATATTTATTTTGATGTAAAAGTTAATTGAATTTTTCAATCGCCAATTTCAAGTTAAAATATAACTTTTGTTTTTTGGAAATATTCCCTCAAAAAATAAAGCAAAATATTTTCTGTCATTTTCCACTCTTTTGTTTTGTTTCGAAAAATGTTTTCTGTTTACACTAGAAAATGTAAAAAAAAAAAATTATAAAATATTTTCTGTAAAACGTTTTCCCTCTAAACAAACAGAAAAACTAAAAGGAGCCACTTATTAATAACTTGATTCAAGTACAACTCTAGTTATGTCCCATCGATCTTTTTAGCAATACACCAATTAATAAACCAAACATTTTGGTAGTTTAAATTTTATGCCAACTAACTTATCTATTATATCTTCTTCAATAAACGTATTAAACTCATGTATTTAATGTAAGTTATTAAGCCAATACTAACAATTCAATTTTGTTTTTACTTCCTAAACTTTGGACCACATATTTACAAACTCTACTAACTAATTTTCTAGCCTTTTTTTTACGAAGCCACATGATACTATGCTAACCCAATTGAATTCCATCAATCCCGCTAAATTTTAATCTCGTAAATTAATATGAATGTATTTTATATTTTCTAACTAACCTTTTCTATATTTGTCTAAGTAGCTGTGGAGGTTATTCATATTATGGTTCAAATTTTAATCCAGTTGAAGTTTTGTTTATGCTATTAAAATCATTTTAAATAAAAGTTAGTATGCGCTAATATTCATGATTATAGATACTTTAAAAGGAACATGTTTTGGAGTATATATATACATGTAAGTGGTCCTGAATAATTGGGCTAAAATAAATTAGTCCAATGCTAGTAAAGACCATTGTTAATTTTTCAACAAATTAAAAAGGCTGTGACTCTAACATGGCTATAAAAGATTTTTGACTATTTCTTATGACTATTTCAAACCATCAAAAAAATAGGAAGTCTTTAAATATATTTAATATAGCCATTAATATATGTTATATTTTTCAAATACATATATTTTATAATTTTAACAATAGTATTTAGATATAAATCACTTCTTAATCACCTCACGAATGCTTAAAAAAGTGATATTTTTCTTTATAAACTATATTTTTGTACAACATGACAATTTTAATATTATAAACGAACATAAAAAAGTTAACATGAGGATAGATGTTGATGATTGAATTTTGTAAGTTTAAGCTTTTAAGTAAATTGTTTTTTGACATGATATATATTACGAAGTCCAGTATTCAAACCCTAGTATAATTTAGATATGTTAGTCTCAAAATATAAGCATCAGTTTTGCGTGCACGTTATATATATTACGAAATCCATATTTCAAGCCGATATAAAATGTCTTTATTTTTGCGTGCACGTAAAGAATGTGTTATTATATATACATAGATTATGATTCACTCTGAGAGCTTAAACTTTAGGTCAATTAGTAAATTACTGTTAACATACAAGTACGTGTCTCATTCTACAAGTTTAATCTTTCGTAGATTAATTGGTATTTCAAAAAGAAAACTTGATGTAATATTTCAAAAAAAAAAATTATGTTTCATAATACATAATATTAAATGGTTTTGGTAAAAAAATAAATTACTATAACAGTGTAAATAAAAGAAAGTGAAGGAGAATGGCGTAATTAATAGGAGAAACAAAGCGCCGAAGTTGGTCCCATATCTACCTACCCAAAACCTATTCATGAACTTTTCTTAATTTAACCAACTTCATTTATTTTTAAGCCTTCTTATGAGCTGTTACTCTGCTGCTTTCCTTTTTAGTGTTGACCACCCCTACGCTTTCCCTTTTTCTCTTTTATTTCACTAAATTCTCATTCATCTAGATGTTTCCTGTTTAGATTAGTGATTCGGGAGAAGTAATTTCTCATTTAATATAACATTCGGAAAAGTTCTTCTCCTAAGCTTTATTATTGATATCAACTATTTCTATTTAATAAAGTGTCACAAATAAATTTATATAGTTTACATATTATAGAGAGAAAGTAATTGAAATATAAACAAATCATACTTTAAAAGTGTACGAAAATTTAAAACATTTTAGTGTTAGGCCGTGTTTTCATTGACAGGAGAAATCAGTATGGTGAATGAGTTTTGCAGAGATCATCAATAAAGTTAAAATTTAATCAAGTATTTTTTGATATAGAAAAACTTTCAAACTCTTTATCTTAATCTCATCGTGTCTACGTGAGGAGTCGTTAGTTTAATTGATGAATTTTTTTAGTCTTTTTACTCAGATTTCTATTTAAATCTTGCCTACAACACTTAGGAGTGATTTTAGAGAGAATACTCCCATACTCGTGTAATAATTTTTTTAAAAATTTTAAGTAAAAAAGAAAAAGAAAATATTTAAATATTTTTAGATCACAGTACAGTAATAAATTAGGTGTGAATGGTGACAGAAAAGGAAGGTAGGGTAAATGAGATCCAATTGCATATGCTCCATTCCCAATAACAAATGCGACTTTGGATTTATTAAAAACTGTTTTTTTGATAGAATAAAAAATAAAATAATCATGTTGGGAGTTGAAATAGAATTAAATGTTTGTAATAATACAAACACAAAGGGTATTCATGAGTAGTTTTTTTTTTTTTTTTTTTTTGAGATTCAATTTTTAATTTTTAAAATTACATCAACTTTCGGCGGTCACCATAAATTCCTTGAAACCAAAGTCAAAAGCAACAAAAATGACACAATTACAACTTAGAAAAATCTTTTGTTACGTGGATAAAATACCACGCAACAATATGTTTATCCAAAATGAAAATGTTAATCTAAAACTTGTACACACCTGAAACACATATACAACTCAGTACTCATAGCTATTGAGATAAGACGTGGCTCGCAATGAACCTTCCTATCCCGAATAATTTGTTTCATAATCTGACTTTTCATCAGCTGAATATGCTGATCGAAAAATCGAATAAATAAATTTTTCTTTTGGGATATAACGAGGCTTTTACCTTACTTTTTGTTTTTTCTACTTTCTTTGATTTTGCAGTGTTTACCCGGATTTGTGTTCCTATCTCGATGCCATTCCGAGATTGCCTACCAATTTCCGTATCATCCTACGAATAATTCAGGAAAACCCTTCTGATTCCCAAACCCCGAGCTAAATCTCAACTCTCATTACTACACTCTTCCGGACTGAATTTATCCGCTTTTCTATTAAACACACGAATCCCATCATTTTCCATCTGAAAATGTGTTTCTTCATTCCGCCGATTCTCAGTTCTTAACAACTGAATGAAGTAGTTTTTAAAACACCTCTCCTAATCTCTAAAAACACAAAAACAAAATGCATAAATAACCCACTAACTCGAGAATTGCGTTAATTTTTGCTAAAACCAAAACTTTTGTTTTCTTTCGAAGTAAAAGAAAAAAAACACAGAAATACTAAAAAAAAAAAAAATCTCAAACTACCCCTCCGTCTCAAGACTGTGGGGGAGAAAATCATATTTTACATGTCAAGTAACTTTTATACATGTCTCAAAATTCCTTTTTATAAATATATAATAACATATTCAATATTTAACTCCTGAACCATTTACAACATTTTTTTCAAAACAAAGTTTAGAAAAAAATAAAAAATAAAATCTAAGAATTTTAACAATATCAAAGTTGTCTTTGTCAGGAGTTGAATATAATAACTTTTTTTTCTCTTATATTATATTTGTAATTTTAAAAAGATAATTTTTACTGAGACAATATCTATTATATTATATTATATTAGTAATTTTTACTGAGACAAAGTGATTTAAAAAGATGTGATACCACAAATCCAACTGTGCTCTCCATTGACGTATAGAAATTTATTAGAATTTTTATTTTGACAGTAATTTGTCTTAGAAAGAAAATTGTTTATATAATATTAATTTGATAGTTAAATTTTATAATAAATATCATAATTATTGTATAAAAACTATGAAAAATGACTAGATATTTTACTGGACAAGTTCATTTTGCAAAATTAACTTAAGATTACATAAATCTCTACTTAAACTTTTAGATATAAATTAATAATTTAACAAAAATGTTCAAAACTATTAAACTACAATGTTATTATATATATTAAAGTTTAATAATAATCGAAAAAAAAAACTGTTAAATAATGATAAAAGTAGTATTGAAACAGTGAAACCTATTTGAATCGAAAAGTTAAAAAAAAAACAGTATATTAATAGGAGCAGTAGAGAAATAAATAATGAGTCAGTGAGTTATGTTATTATGACAGAGAAAATGAATGAGATATAGATATCAATATTTTAGATTCAACTGCCACTGTTTCAATTTATGGTTATGCTGATTTCAGGAGAATATTTATTCAACTGTTTCTTCACCAATTCATTCCTACCATTTTCATTTATTCTTTAATTTTCTCAAATTTATTTCTTTAGTCCAGTGTGTTTTCAATATCAGGATCAGCACTTGAAAATAAAAATCAAAACTTAAAAGAATCCATTTTTTTTTTCAAATTATTAAATTTTATAAAAGTTTTAGTATAGGCTCTACGTGACTACAAACTATGCCTTATGGATTATCGTAGTTTAAAGTCATTTTACACTACAGCTTTCATCATAACCGTAGTATAAAAACCTTTTTACACTAGTGAAAGTTTTGTGGAGTAACCAACATGGAGATAAAGTTACTGCGACCATGAGAACTAAATTTGATGTTGATATCCTCATGTTTGGTATGACCTAATATAGTTTTGGAAAGAATTTTACATTTACAAAGAAGGGGAATTGTGAAGCAAACACTTGAATTGCATTTGTCATATATAAAGTACATATCTATCTATGTGTGTATATATGTTAATAATGGAAATTCCTTATGTATGGATAAGTGAGTATGTGAATGAATATATTGTGAAGTATGATACAAATGCATGCTTGAGGAAATTCTTGTGCATAAATTCTATATGCATCTCTATGTGTAGCCTGTATTGAATGATGAATGTTACAAGTATTTGGGTTACATATACATGCATATGTTCGTGTTATATATTATATATGTTATTTTGTTTTGTTGGTGATGTCACACCCCATTTCCGAACGGGCCCTATCCAGGAGTGGAGAGACACAATAAGATTTCAGGTAACCTATATGCCACACATGTCTCTCTCTTTTCAAAGATTTGATATCATGCAAGTACTTTTATAAAATTTGATCTGTT
>JAYMTB010000373.1:0-14883 GCA_036897585.1 Francoa sonchifolia | reverse complement strand
TTATTACTTGTTAGCGACACGTGCACTTGCGTAGCATAGTTTAGCCCAACAGTAGGTTCACATACAAGTTCAGTTTCAGGTTCACGTTCAGGTTCTAGTTCAGCAGTGCATTGTTCAATCATATTTGCAGGGTGTGTTACTGGTTCTAGGTATGACAATAGCAAAGTTGGAGGGATATCTCAATTGGTATTGGCTCATGGTGTTCTACATAGATGGTAAACTCATTACACTCAAACATGTAGTTCAAAATGTCTAATGCATCATCATCATCATCAATTAGTGGTTTCAAACCATTATCTAGTGACTCCCTAGGCTTAAGAAGATAAAATCTTTTCCAATCATAAACTTTTACCTCTTTAGAACACCATATTATTTCTTAATAACTCCATCTATCATGATCATGAAAATCAAATCTTGTCATCGACCCACCAAGGTAATACAATATACCATCTAACTTTTCAAATCTACCACCATAGTTTAGCATTATACTTCAGTTTTGATCTAACATGTGTAACCTAATGATAATAGTAGAATAAAATGGATTAGTGAAAGTAGATAATACTATATAAATACACAAAACGAACACAAGCGAGTTACAAAGAAAACATTGAGATAATGAGTTAGAAAGAAAATAAAAAAAATGCATGTACAAAGTATAAACATTGAGATCATGAGTTAGAAAGAAAACATTTGACTCGACTTGTTAATGGATCGATCTTCATTTGCTTCCATCAACATGAATGGAAGGAAAACAAATGCAATAACAAAGTTTGAAATTTACCCGATACTTATTCACCGAAAATAGTAAGTAATCGAAACAAGCACACACACACATAATTAATTGGAAATAGACAAGTGATCTAAATGATTCATTAATTTGAGCACACACTTCCTGATTCCGAGCACACAATTAATTGGAAAACAGAAAAAAGTAATAAGCATTAAGGATTAGGATCTGGGCTAATGATAGATTAGCTCACAAACCGAGTAAACCTTTTCAGGCAACACGACATTTACTCAATAAACACTGAAATTCAAGATTGCTGAAAAAATAAACTAGTATAGGGCATAAGTCAAAGAGTATACCGCAAATTTCAGTGTTCGATTAAAGAAAGTCACAAGATCTGTGATTTGAGATGAATTTGGCATAATTTGGAGTGATTTGAGATAAATTTGGAGGAATTGAAGATGGATTAAAGAAGAATTGAAAAAATGAGAAGAAAAATTGAAGAAGAAGATGAAAACGATCGATTTAGGGTTTGAAGAAATGCACTGATCGAAATGGGAAGAGAATTGAAGAATTAGGGTTTACTAGTGGGTCCCACATTT
Source organism: Francoa sonchifolia (assembly GCA_036897585.1). Lineage (NCBI taxonomy): Eukaryota > Viridiplantae > Streptophyta > Magnoliopsida > Geraniales > Francoaceae > Francoa > Francoa sonchifolia. Next base: position 13,554 of record JAYMTB010000373.1, on the reverse strand, counting down.
TCCATATTTGCCATGGTGACAATATTTTTGTCAAGTCAGCTTTTTAACGATAAAATATAACAGAGTAGACGGAGGGCACTGATATGAGTCTTAATTAATTATTCATGAACTGTTTTAAAATTTTAAATATTTTAGGAAGTGAATTGAAATTTGGTAAATAGTTTAAGAACCTTATCCTTATTAAATGGAAAGACCAAAAAGGAGATATATTGGGTTTATCTATGATTGACATAAAAGTAATTTTGGAATTGTTAAGGGCATTAAAGGCAATGATAAAGACATCGTAATTTTCACCACTACTTGCTCCCCCACTCAGTTAAAGATAGTAATAAAATCAATCAATGACTTAAATATATTGGGTCTTTGGATTATTGGAAATATAACAAACAGTTTTATGCATTTTTAAAAATTACATATTGCTTCCTTGAATTTCTGTTTTGCCCCCAACAATCATATTACTTCCAACCTGCCATTCCTCCTACATGACACATTACTTTTAGGAAGCATTTTATTCAAGAAATCATAATTTCGTATTTTTAATTAAATCTTGGGAATCAATATTCCAAGAATCATATTGATTATTATGTTTCGTTGACCTAATTAAATTTTGAGAATCATAATTATTGTGTTTGAATGATACATGAATCGATGTTATAAATTTTTTATTTTACTAAAATATCCTTAGTCTACAATTACAATTGATTCATATTAGATTTTTAGAGCGTAAAATTATAATTTAGTATTTGTTAAATTTTTGGAATCAGAAATACTGAGCTTTGAAACTGATTCAAAATTTCGCGAACTAAATATAAGAATTTAATATTTTTTGGTAAAATCTAAGGATCCTTGTATTAATTCCGTGAAAAACCACCTAATTTTTAGATTTTACATTAAAAAAATTGTTCTCTTTCTTCTTCTTGTCTTTTAATTTTCATCTCTCATTATTCTTTTTCTCTCCAAGCATCAACAATGGCAAAAGTATTTTTTTTCCCAAATTTTGTTCTTGGGTCCATAAAATATTTCCCAATTACTTTTTCCTTATATTGTTTATGGAAATTAGAAGGAGAACAATGACAATTTATGCTGCTGCAAGAAATGGAAATCATAATCACTAGAGACCCATATTTATCAATTTTCATAAATTTTGGGACCAGCTGGGATCCGTCATGTAACTGTTATTCTTTGATTTCCCATTCTTAAATTTCTATTCCATTGGCAAGATCTGTTATCTCTCATATCATTTTTTTTCTGGATAATTTTGTTATGCGCCATGTAAGAGGTTTAAGAGTAGATTGGACGGAATAGTAAAGAGTAAAATAGAAGATCACAGGCAACATGTGACTTTTGAGAGTTCACAATTTTCATGCTTAGCAATTATCAGGAAATTCAATCTCCTTAACATTATATTTGATAACGTCTCATAATTAAGTAATCGTTTATTATGAATATCTATTAATTCTTATTGTAGATTTCAAATGAATTCCGTCAACTTATAATTTTTAATTGAATATCAAATTATACATGTAACTTTTATAAATTTAAGATGGAAGATATTTATCTTGGATTAAGAATAGATACTCTTTTGTCACTTTGATTATTCGAAAGCACCATATTTAACGAGTCTTGAATCTTGATTGAAAAAGATACGAAGAAGTATTTTTGGACCAATTTTTAATAATAATTGAAATATTATGCAAATTACAATAGCATCCACTTATTCGGAGTGTTTGTTCAATTTTGCCCTCGCATTCAAAAATATCCCAAAGAAGCCCATTTGGTAACAGTTTACCCTATCGACAACCTCGACGCAAAACCTACGCCGTCGCAGATCAGGTTAGGGTTTCATCTCCCTCCGTTCTCTCCTTTCATTTCTCCACATATTCCACCCCATAATCATACGCATACTACACAATCATCTTATCGAGCTTCTCCCTTTTATCGCTCGAGATTTGAGCATAAAATCTCAAGATTTGCTGTATTGTTTTTGACATTGAGTTGTCTTTTCTGATTTAGGGTTACTAAGACTTTTATTTGAAGCCTAGTATCAATAGAGGCATAGTTGATTGGTTTTCTTAGGGTTTTGCGTGTTTGAGTTATTAGGGTTTGCGTTTGAAGGAGGTTGAGGTTGTGGAATGGCTGATAGGAATATGGTGGTGGCTAAGCCGATATGGATGAAGCAAGCGGAAGAGGCAAAGATCAAGAGCGAGGCGGAGAAAACTGCTGCTGCTAAAGCTGCTTTTGAGGCTACATTCAAGGGGCATGAGAAAGGAGTGATTGCGGCTGCTTCATCTGATAGTGAGTCTGAAGAAGCAGAGGACTTGGAAAATAAGCCGATTGGGCCAGTTGACCCGATGAAGTGCACAGCAGCAGGGGCTGGGATAGCTGGTGGTACGGCATGTGCGCCGTCCTCGTTTGCGGTGGTAACTAAGGATTCTGATGGGAGAAAGGTTCCAAATGGGGGTGCACTAATCAAGGTGAAGGTTTCACCTGGTGTGGGTGTTGGGGGATCAGAGCAAGATGGCATTGTTAAGGATATGGGTGATGGGACTTACACGGTAACATATGTAGTGCCGAAAAGAGGGAACTATATGGTGACAATTGAGTGTAATGGGAAGGCCATCATGGGTAGCCCGTTTCCAGTGTTCTTCAGTGCAGGTACCAATACAATAATTGGAACCTTATATGAATAGTTTGTTAACTTTCAGTTGTTGATGATGAATCGAAGTTTTCTTAGAAATAAATAATTTGTAATCCAGTTATACATTGGTACAAATTGCTGTTAGGAATTTCTGCACAGGAACTTATGAAGCCTACCATGTCTTACATTTTAAAACATCTGGTATTCACTTTTTATTGTGCTTTATGAGTGAAAAAGATGGGAAACTTATTTGGGAGTATGTTAGAATCTATTTTCTACCAGTGCTAGCAATAAAAAAACTGGAGGCCCCAGCAAGAAATAAAATAGAAAAAATTTGGAAGAAAATAAATAGAAAAAGCAAGGTTTTCAAAATAGAATTCACACACTAGAAAAGGAAAATGCAATGCGAATTAATCGGCCCTTGATAATGTTGGTATGAATGATTCTATCAGTTTTCCCCAACAAATATAATACCTGCCTTATAATTTGTTCTTGAATGCTGGTTCATTTATTTCATTTCTTTCCCAAAATGTTAGTAATCATTTGTCTTTGTTGATGTAGGTACTACTACTGGAGGATTGCTGGGTGTCTCTCCTGTATCCACATTTCCTAATTTAGTCAACCAAACTATGCCCAACATGCCAAATTATTCAGGGTCTGTTTCTGGGGCTTTTCCAGGATTACTGGGAATGATTCCAGGGATTGTTCCTGGTGCTTCAGGAGGAGCTATTTTGCCTGGAATGGGAGCATCTCTCGGGGAAATATGTCGGGATTATCTTAGTGGGCGATGTGCCAAAACTGATTGCAAATTCAGTCACCCACCTCACAGTTTACTGATGACTGCATTAGCTGCATCAACCTCAATGGGGAATCTCAGTCAAGCACCTATGGCACCTTCAGCAGCTGCAATGGCTGCTGCTCAGGCAATTGTTGCTGCCCAAGCCCTTCAAGCCCATGCTGCTCAGGTGCAAGCACAGACCCAGTCTAACAAAGACTCATCTGGTATATACCCTTTTCTCTCTGGTGGCAATGATTTTAATAATTTTAATGCTTTTAAATTTATATGTATTTTGGGGTGTGCTTTGAAATTTTTGCTTCCTGTCTTTAGTTTTAATGATTTCGTTGTTTTACGTTTGATTTCTTCAATTTCTGTTACTCTTCTATTTAGGTTCATCTGATCCAGCTCTGAAGGCTGAAGCACTTAAGAAAACACTGCAAGTTAGCAATCTCAGCCCACTTCTTACAGTGGAGCAACTTAAACAACTTTTTAGCTTTTTCGGCACAGTTGTAGAGTGTAGCATCACTGATTCAAAGCATTTTGCTTACATAGAATACTCAAAACCTGAAGAAGCAACAGCAGCATTGGCATTGAACAATACAGATGTTGGGGGCCGGCCATTGAATGTGGAGATGGCAAAAGTGCTTCCTCAAAAGCCAGCTCTCTTGAATTCACCCCTTTCTTCATCGTCTCTGCCAATGGTGATGCAGCAAGCTGTTGCCATGCAGCAGATGCAGTTTCAGCAGGCTTTGCTCATGCAACAAGCCATGACTGCTCAGCAAGCAGCTAATCGAGCTGCATCCATGAAGTCAGCCACAGAGTTAGCAGCGGCAAGAGCTGCAGAAATAAGTAAAATGCTGAATCCTGATGGAGTCGTAAATGATGAGAATGAGACAAAAGCAAAATCTAGGTATCTTTTTATATTTCCTATTCCTTAATTGGTAAAAACACTAATTTTGCATTAACTGTCTCAGGAAATCTAGCATCTGTGGCATGTACATATATGCATCATGAACCAAATAATGTATCTCTTCCTTTTTCCTCCCGAGACTGTGTTTCTTGAAAACTTGTAAGATTGTAAATTTACATGTACGTTTACCCTTGGATGCATTTTCCCAATTTAGAATTATACTTTTCTGGTTTTCTGGTTTTCTGGTTTAGTGCTATTATCACTATCATCTCATAGAGCTTTAACTTGAGTAACATTTTTGTGAAACCTATATTACCTAAGACTTCCCTTTTCTTATAAATATACAACGGAAAGTAGGAGTCATGCTTGGTCATATATTGTATGTTATGCTGCAGACTCTTTTGTTTGAAGTAGGAATGGGCTGGGTATAATGTGGTTGCCTTTCTTCGCTTGTTCATGCACATGTGGGTCATTTATTAATATATGGTTGTGGTTTAATGTTTAAAATATGGCACCTATTATAAAGATCACACTTTGAGTTCTAAATAGAGCCTGATGTGTTGATTTGATCTTTATTGGAGAAAAAGGTTACGGATACTCCACTGACATATTATGTAAGGATCAAAAGTCGAAACATATGTCCCTATTCTTATCATTTGAAATTCTACTATGTTTTGAACAATGTTATGTTTGTGCTAAGGTGGTGCATCCAGTTTGTGTTCAGGAGTATTCAAGATATATACAATAGGCAGCCAGAATTAAAGATATATAAGCATCTTTTTATACCTTTAATAAGTTGTATATGCATGCTGAGGTCTATAACGAAGTACTATAGATATACATGTTTCAGCTACATAAGGTAAAACTGACATAGAAAGCTGCGATGGCTTTATCTTATGTACTGGGAAGCAGTATTTCCCCTGTTTCATTTCATCAATGTGAGCCCCTCTATTGATAATGGCAAACATCCCACACTTCTTTTAGATTCTCTCAATTCTCCTTCAAAATGCTAGCACCATTTGCTCACTTGGACGCACACCACCTGGAACTTAAACATATGGTTGTGTTTGAACTTGTTTATGTTCAAACACATATCATACAATTTGAAACTGTTTGTTCTTAGTTGACATGTCTTGAATTATTTTTAGTCTTATTAATGAGTGTTCAAACATTATATGATCAACATTCAGGCCCAAGTGGGGTTTGTCAAGGTGAGCATAGTATTTGATAATTCAGAGAAATCTAACAGAAGTGCGAACTTTAAATGAATTGAAAGGTAGAAGGGGTCATATGGATGGACTTAAACTCTTGAGGGGTTTTTCTTGTCTGGAGTGGTGGTTGTGGATTAGTATGTGCTTCTCTTGATATTTATATCCTATATATTATTGTTGAAATGCAGGATCTACTGTTTAACCACACATGAAATGGGTCACTTTCTCTTGGTTTTTAGGAAGACTTAATTAGACATACATTAGCTCGTCATATGTTTATGTCATCTTGCCACTAGGTCATTTATCGTATTATCAGGTCTCATTAGTAATTTTATTTGTATAATTTGTATTACAGAGAAGTCAGTTTATCTAGCAGTTTTGTTCAATACCTTTGGGGTGGAAATGTTATGAATAGATGGTTAAAGAAATACGAAGTTGAATTTTCAATACAATGTTTCACACCTCAAAAGATTCCAGGCAGGGTTTCCTGAACTTTGGTTTGGAAGAGGGATTCCAAGAAGAAATTTGTAAATCATTTGGGTCCACCAGTTTGTTGTTTGAATGTATAAGGAACTTTTGTAATAAGTTATTCACTATCTTCTTAGGTCTTGACGAAGGATTCCGAGAAGCAACATTTCAAACATTTGGGTCCACAGATTTCTTAGTGAGTGAACGACCTCAACCTGTAATTGATATCAGGACTGTTTTATATATTAAGTGTTTTCTAAAAAAATTAAATTAATAGTTTTGTTTAATAGATTTCCAGTATGGGAAATTATAATGTATATTGATTGATTATTTTGTTTATTTAAATTCTGTTTGGTTGCCTTTTTGCTTTTCGTTCTTTTTTTCCGCCTGTTTTGAGATCTATGAGGGAAAAAAGGCATAAATTAGATTGTTCTTTACTTATTGTTTTTGTCTTTTGGAATTTCAACTTATCTATCAACTGCTGCCAATTTCAGGTCTCCATCCGCATCTCGTGCAAGGTCAAGATCCAAGTCAAGATCACCTATCAGATTTCGCCGGCGAAGAAGGTCTCGTTCTTACTCACCTCCCCCTCACCGACCAAGAGATCGTAGATCTAGATCACCATTGCGATCTCGCCACTACTCGAGTTATGAAAAAGAACGGCGGTCATACAGAGAGGGTGGGGAAGGAAGTGACAGAAATAGACTGAGGGATTTTGATAAAGCACGTAACCATCATTCAGCTGCCTCGAGGAGAAATAGGGATAGAAGTGTGAGCCCTCAGGAGAGAAAATCATATCATGCTGATTCAGATTCACTAAAACGTCATCGAGAAAGTTCACCGCATAGAGGAAGAAAATCACCTGGAGAAGGTTCAAGATCACCAAAGACCCACAGAGGAAGAACGTCTCCACAAAATGACAAAGTAAAGCACAGGAAGCGATCTAGATCAAGATCTATTGATGGAAAACATGATAAAATAGCTGAAAACGATGAGCAATCGAAGCATCGTGACAGAAGACGGTCCAGGTCAATATCTCCTGAAGTGAAACAGAATAAATTGAGCAGGTCATCAACAAGAAGAGGCTCAGATGAAAAGAGAACTAAGCAGAGAAGGAAATCTAGGTCAGAATCTCCAGAAGGTAAGCATCGCTCTGACGAGAAAGTAGATGAAATTAAACGTGAAAAAGCAAAGCATCATGAAAGAAGGCGGTCCAGGTCAATATCTGTTGAGCCTAGGCAGCACAGAAGAAGCAGGTTATCCCCCCAAAGTCCTGATGAATACAAAGCTAAACACAGACGGAGTTCCAGGTCAAAATCTGTTGAAGGTAAGCGTCACTCTGGTGATAAAGTTGAAAGAACCAGACATGAAAAGTCAATGTACCGTGATAGGGGGCGGTCCAGATCAGTGTCTGCAGAGGGTAAGCGTCACAGAGGAAGCAAGCTATCCCCAAGAAGTTTGGACGCAACAAAATCAAAACACCCAAGGCGCTCCAGGTCTAGGTCTGCAGAAGGAAAACATCGCTCCTCTGCTAGGACAGATGAAAGTAGAGCAGAAAATTCAAGGCATCGTGACCGAAGGCGGTCTAGATCAGTTTCAGCAGAAGATAAGCATCACAGAGGGAGTAGGTCATCCCCCAAAAATTATGAGGAAAGCAAAACAAAATACCGAAGGCGCTCGAGGTCAACATCTATGGAACGTAGACATTGCGACGAGAAACAAGATGGGGAAAGAGGAGAAAAAACAAAACACCTTGACAGAGAACATAACACAAGTAAGTATAATGATAACAATTTTAATTTCAATTGTGAATGCTTTTAACAAAAATGAGGGATCACGGGATACTACTGTTTTTAAGAAATGAGGATGCTGATTTCAACAGTGAAAGATATAGATGCGACATGCTTGTGAAAATTTAAATGTAATGAAGTAACTTCTCACGTACTGTTGGTATCTCTTTGGATATAGAAACAGGGAAACATGAACTAGGAAATCCTGAGCATATCACAACTTGTAAAGTAAACAAAAAATATCTATAGAGATTGCAGATTCGATGATGACTAACAGTTGCTCAACATCCGAATTTGTGTGGTATACAGGTCTGGATGGTCATGACAGTTCTGGAAAGCCTGTTGAGGTGAATAACATTGATGAACTTGGCTTGTGCAAGGACCAGGATTATCTCAATGATGAAGAGATCAGAGATGCAAGTTTTTCAGTTTCCCCAGTTTTAAAGGCTCACGCAAGAAGTTCGGTGTCACCCGAGGTAGATACCAAGTATGGGGGGCCTTGTGCTGAACGTACTTGAAAACTTCAATTGAACCATGAGGCTTTCTGCGATGGAAGAAGGCGGGGAGATTTTGACTGGCATGATTTATCTGATAAGTAAACTAGACTGAAAAGCTTGCTGAGCATCTGGTTACCCCCGAGGCTAAGAAGAGTCGTGTGTTTGAAGATTGCTTACTACTTTTGGTGTTCAGACATAATGCCTGCTGCAGTTTATGTTGTTTGTCTTTTGCAGGTCAATATGGAACATAGTGGAACTTTGACTCTGAGCTGATCTTGATTTAGTTGGAGAATTTCTACCTTTGTATGCAACTTACCCTCCAATGTTTGTAGCAAGCTTCCTTAACTTCTGATGTACGTTGGACTAATATCTTTGTTGCTTTGAAGTGAATTTCTTGATTAAACTATTTATCTTGTATTGATACTATGCTTGTTTGAGGTTTCACTCTTTAGTATTTCCACTGCAGAATGGTGTTACTTGTTGAGAATTTGTTGGCCTGTGATTGATATTAGTTGCTGCATAAGGTTTATTGTCAAGTCAATTAAATATATTTGATATCTAAAGAGTAAAGTAAACCTTGTTGGCAGAATGCTTGTCAGTCTTTTGAATTGCAGTTTCTTTTCCTTGAATCCTAGATTCATCTTCTCTATCATCTAAGGTAGAAATAAGTGGTACATTTGCTAGGTCTTTCTTTGATGTGGCTAATCATAGGCTCTCTTTTATTTATCTTTGATTGTGTGGTGGGTCTGTTTTATTCCGAACACATGCAGGTTATTCACGGTGAGTTTTGTTGGAGCTTGCTGAAATCTATTTAGCAGGGTTGGTTTTCTCTCATGTAAATGAAGGTATGCATATGGTGGGATCTTATGCTATGAAGTTCCCCAACCAAGTCTTGAAATTCTTCTGAGATTGTTAGTAAAATTATTTGGAATTAGTAAATTCGTCAAACATTTTTGAGCTTGTATCATAGTTTGTTTATGAATATACTTCTACCGATATTATAAGTTTGGCACCTTATCCATTCCGCGTCTTCCTTTTCTTTCTTTTTTTTCTGTTTTTTTTTTTATTTTCCCCTTCCCAAGCAATTCTCTTGGTTAGGTAAGCTACTTTAAAGATGAGTAAAACTGGATGTTACTCGGATGAATAGCATTGAAGTTGCACCATGTTGAGTATGAAGGGGTTGGCTCACTTTATTTCATGGTGTTTCTCCACAATACCTTTCTGGAAGATGATGGTCAATGCTTGTGTTGGTTTTACCAGGTATCTTTCACGTAACTGATAGGTTGAATTCTTTGTTTCTCTCAATGAAAGTTGAAGTTCCCTTTTTCAATATTATATATGTATATGCGGAGGTATTGATTACGAGTTTACTATGTATATCTCGGAGGTATTGATTGAAACAAGTGTCAGCTTAGTGGATAAGACTCCCGCAATTTTTTGGTACTTGACTCGAAACTTAATTATGGTTTAAAGTTACATAGGTTCTTTATCTTTTCTTCGTGCTGCTATCCTGGAAATTTATAGAAGAAGCATACTAGTATTTATTGAACATGTATCTGCAAATGTTGACGAATTTACATGGAAATAGCCCGAGCAAGAAAAGATGTAGGGCAGTTGACATTCATTTTTGACCCCTTGACATGTGAAATCGCTCATAGCTTATATATATTTTTAATGTATTTGGTGTCTGAATTTGCTCGGTTTTACTACTTTTCTCTTTTTTCCTTTCCCTTTTCTTCTTTTTGACGTTCATGATGGTAGGATGTGAGCCATGGATTACGGAGGGAGAGCTGAAGCAAAGTGTTGTAAATAGGGCATAATCTGTTTTGCATAGTCTTCGTTCTATTATCATTATTATTTTTTAAATTTCTAATTCCTTTTACTCTAAACCCGCACCATCAAAGCAATGCTGTGACTGGAACAGGTACCTAACTGGAATGCCCAATCAATGTTCCTTTGCTACATTGTTGATACTGTTTTAGTTGGTCATATTCTGAAGAAGAGGAATGAATCCAATTATTTGACACGAAATTGGTTTGATTTTCTTTGTAATTAGGTTTGGTGACTAGATTTTGAATACGTTAAAAGTAGCAAAACATAATAATACACTACCTTCTGGTTGAAGGTATTGCTGAAATATGGGTTAAGGGTATATGTTTTGGAAGAAATAGGTCCTTTCTATTCTATCACAGGAATTTGTTTATTAAATTAGATAAACTAGTAACTATTAGGGAATAATCTCATTTTTGTTGCTTAGAAGTATTCAAATATATTAATGCCTAGTCTGAAATAGATAGGATAGGATTTGATTATGCCATAGGATGATTTGAAGAATGAAAGGATATAAGATGGTTTATATTTTATGTGTATATTATATACATATTGAAAAAATATATACTAAAGTTTATTTAGATATCTATATACATATGAAATAAATTAATCCAAATAATTCATAATGCAGGATGTATCCCAACTTATTATATTCGGTAGCCTAGAGTTTAATTAAATTATTATTGTATCTATTGCAATAAATTTGACCAAGTGTAGGATTAAAATTTCTCAGTTAATCAAAGTTAAATGTTCTTAAGGAGGCGTTGGGTAAATTCCGATAATTCATATAATTAATATTTTAGGAATTGTATTTATTATTGTGTTTGGTTGAAATAATTAAATTATGAAGATCATGATATATGATATTTGTGTTTGGTTGGTACATGATTTATGTAAACGCACTTACTAGAAATTGGTGATGTGATGAGTGGTCAATTTTGAATTTGAATTTAATTTTTATACTCGTATTTAATGCCCTATCTTTTTCCATCTAAAGTTTAAACATATTCTATGTCAAAAATTCCAAACAAACGGCCCAACATTGTTTGTTATTCATAATTTGAATGCATTCTAAGCGACAACTGTCAGCAAAATCTTTTTAAGATCAAATACAAATATTTCACTATTTATTATGATGAGGGCTCAGCTTTACATATAATAATTAATAATAATAATATGAAATTATTGTCCTTCAAATTTTTATTTTTTCTTTCCATTTTTTAATTACTTCTTTTTTTTGTTCAATTACATCATAATATGTTGGATTATCTCATCCATGATTATTATATTGAATTTCAATTCCAGATGGACTCTTACAAAGTGAATCTCAAGTTTCATAATTAAAAATGTTTGAAAAATTATCATAAATATTTCTTCAAAAAATCTAATAGTGAGTAATCTAATTAGCTTGACAACCAAACATTAAAAATTAAAATAATACATTTTAATTTTATTTACCCTTGGTAGAAATTTCGGAATTATAATTACAATTCTAAATGCCCAAACAAGATATTTAAGGCTACAATTCTTAGACTCAATTTGAAATAATTATATTTGTACATCTGGAGTATTTTTAAATTTATAAAAATATTTGTGATTTTAGATTTGCACTTGTAACTTTTCTATGGTACATAGTTTTTTAATTGTTAATTTCGCTAGGAATTAAGAAAAATAATAAAATATTCTAAATATTAATGCATAAAGGCTTTTAATTTCAATCTTAAAAACTTTTAACATAACAACAACAAAATTGATGAGAGAATGAATTTGGAAATCACATTGAAATTTAAATGCAACTTCCAAACAACTATAAGCAAAGTGTAATTAATCCTATAAATATATAAATACATGTAATTATTAAATATCTTAACAAATACAATTAAAGCTCTTAGTAATATTATATATGGTGGAAATACAGTTGATAGATAAAAAAAGAATAGCAAGCCAAAACTTTCCCAAACTTGAGGGTTAACATAAGCTTTAATGTTTATAAGTACTTTATGATATTATATATTTTGTGTTGTTCAATTATGTCAGAATATGTTGGATCTTATCCATGCTATGAATTACAAAATAATAATCTTGTAATATTTTATTAGTATTAGGGTTCATAGTTTCATGGGGTAATATCAGTCCAAACAAAATCACAACCATATTATTCTTAAACTTTTTCTAAAAAACATATTTATGTCACCATCCAAGTTCCAATGAATATACACCTATGAAATTTGTATTATACCAACTTATTATTTGACAATTTTTTATTTTCAGTACTACGTTGATTATATCAATAAGATAAGTAAATGGTGTGCACTTATCCTTGTGTTTTATATACATATTGCAAATATCACCAGATATTCAAACTTATTGATAAAACTTCACACCTATTATGTCATTGCTTGTAGATAATTTATTTCCACATCTCTTTTGCACATTTCATTCCCTATTTACTTGAAAATTATTTATTCATATTTAGGTTGACACCAAAATGTTACAATTTGAAGATTTGAAATATGTATTTGTGCTTCCTTGGGAATTATAATTAGAATTCTAAATAGTTACCCAAATACAAGATTTTTAATACCACTCCAATAAATAATGTATCACTACTACAATTTTAGTCTTCATAATAAATTTGTATTAAAAAATATAAATATAAACCTTAAACATGGACCTTTTCTTTAATATGTGTATGTCAAAGGTCCACAAGAGGATTCAACTAATGCTACCTCTTTAAGCAACCATAAAGCTAATCCCTATTCATCACACATGTTTCAACTTTCATTTGAATACCAACTCATCTTACTTCTTTTCCCACTACATCTTTTCCAAAAAAGCATATTAATATGTGATATGATATATTTTGTGTTTTTTTATTTTTATTTTTATTTTTTTATAATTGGGTCTAATTTAGAATTATTTTTGATTGCGGAACAAAATTAAAAACGAGTAGAATATTAATATCTTTTCACATGCATAATATCTATATATATATATATATACATCATCCTCCTAAGGCAGAGAACCTGCAAACCAAATCTTCTTTCCTTACCCTCCGCCGCAAAAAACATAAACCCATTTCTCCAATTTACCTAGAGATGCGTTGCTCTGGATCTATCATGCCAGCTCGATTCCACCGCCGAATCTCCATCACCGCAACCCCAAACCCTAATTTCACATCACACCCAAATTCTCGCTTGTTTTTCACGAATTACAGACCAAGATTGACTCCCTTTCGATCAATCAAAGCTAATGCGACTACAAGTAATGGACTTGTGAAAGAGGTGATGGGTTTGAGCTTTTATGAGCTTCTGGGTATATCGGAATCGGATTCTTTGGCTGAGATTAAACTGGCGTATAAGCAGCTGGCCAGAAAGTATCATCCGGATGTGTCGCCGCCGGATCGGGTAGGGGGGGATACGCCGAGGGTTT
>JAYMTB010000372.1:0-14892 GCA_036897585.1 Francoa sonchifolia | reverse complement strand
ATTCCCTCTCTATTCCGCTAAACCCACCTCCATTAGAAACAATACTGCCATTCATTTTCGCTCAGCTCAATCTCCTCTTCACCAAACACTGCCTCAGCTTAGCTTCCTCTTCTCCACAACAGCAACCATCAATCAAGCAGCGATATAAAGAGAGACCGAGTCCAGTCTTGTACGTCTCCGGCGAAACTTTGGTCTGAGAAAGATTGTTAGGTCTCAGAAGGAGAAGAAGAAGGTTGTAAGACTCTCTGTCTCCACCACCATAGATGAAGTTTCCTCAAGCTTCTTTATCATATCATCGCTTCCCATAAATATATTAATTACCCAATTTAATTACTTTCATTATTTTATATATTTGAATAATCAATAAAATATTTACGTCCACTTGTGCCGTGAATGCCGATTGCCTGTATCGGGTCCTGTTTCTCTTTTGACCCCAAAATGGAAAACCCATCAACGGGACATGTCTCATCACTTTGGACCACACGCGCGTTCATACGCTTCTCACTTTCTATCTTCAACTAATGCACTAATTCAATTTCTAATCAAACATTTAATCACTTAATTATTGTGATTATTATTATTTTTTTACAATTCAATTACACCCATTAATTTAATCACAATTCGTACGTATAATTGAAGATTTTGAGATAAATGGACTTTTAACATCCTATTTAATTTTATATTAATGTCAATGTTGCCCAATAATTATTTTATGTAAAAAATTAGAATATTTTCATTAAATGATGGCTCAATTATGGTAATTTGATGAGACCAAATGAATAATATAATTTTGTTTTGGAGAAGTAAGAGATTATTTAATTTAATAAATAGTAAAATAATGCATAATTAGAAGTGTTACTATATAATATATGAAGCAACGGAAGTAGGTGATTACTGCTTCCCATTTTAGAGATCCGAATATTCCACTGCCTTATTATTATCCTATTTATTTATTTGTTTGTCCTCATTCTATATTTAATGAATCAGTTTTTATAAAAAAATTAAATCGAGTTCATTAGGCTCCAATTACCCTCGTCCACTCAATTTTAATTCCGAACTGAGATTATTTTAAATGTGAGTATAAATTAATAATAAAAATAAATAAATAAATAAGTGGAAGAGTGTTATAAAAAAGTTTTCTGTATTATTGTACGGATTCAATACTAATATGTTACATCATCTCATTAACATAGATTTATAACTGAGAGTTAGGAAAGCACTATATTGAGAAATAACATGTTATTAAAATACTATTACCAAAATTTTAAATAATTAAAAACAAAAAATAAAATTTTAATAATAATTCAGACACTAAAATACGACTTAACCGTTTATCTTTTAAAATAAAATCGGATAGATACTTCCAAGTCAACTTACAACTTGCAAAAGAGTGGTGTTTTTTTTTTTTTTTTCATTTACTTTTATTTGATTTAAAATAATAATAACTCTAAAAAAATTGATGGGAAAAGTGCGACCAATAATAACACGTTTAGAGATTTTTCTAATTTTGCAAATTGTTTTGGTATAATATTAAAAAAATAATAAAATCGTATATGTATTAATGAAGTGTTGCTATCCAATGATATACTGTACTGCATGTACGTAGATGTACACTAATGATTATTGGACAAATTTAAATTTTTTATTTTTTATTTTTTATTACTAAGTCCCCATTTAGTGTGCACAAACATCTTAAAGCACAATCAAAATATAATTGTAAATAGAGTAAAATAAATTACATCCAAATTGTATACACATAGCAAATCCCAAATACATTTGATATATAGAATTCGGTAACAATTTTATATGAAAAATCGAAGACTATTGGAAGTAAATTGAGTGCTGATTAAAACGTATCGCATTAACATGGCATTTGGAATTAGACGGCAAAACTTTACTTTGCAAAATTTTCGCTTTTATGCTATTTTATTAATATTTTTCTAGTTTTTTAATTTTATAATTTCTGAAATCAATTCTGATAATTATATTGGCGTACGAAAATCCAGTTCTTGAATCTCATTTATACACTCAATTTATGAAACCAAATTGCCATAAAAAATTTACTAAACTTTTTTAGTTAATGCTAATGTGTGGATCCACCAAAGAGCATCAATTATTGCTAAACTTCTAATTATTATTATTAGTTTTAAGGTTATGGACAGCACAAATCCACCAACATAGCATCATCCATCCACTATCTAATTTTAATTATTACTTCTCTTTTTCTCTAATACAATACTACCTTTTGTCTTTTTCCTTCCTAATTATTATATATTATCTTTTAATTTAATTAATTTATGCAATACTGAATTTACCTTACCATCAATTTTTTTTTCTCCAAAATTTGAATTTCTTTTTTTTTAAATTTCATCCAATTAAAAAAGTAATTAAGAACTAACCCCTAACTTGATCTTAATTTAATTAGTTTCCAAAATTTTAAACTGAAATTAATATAATTCGATTCAATAATAATAATAATTATTTAGATTTGAATTTCAAGGAAAATTTGAAAGATTTTAAGATTGTTTTTCTAAATAATTATAAAAAAAAGTGTATTAATATAGAGAAATTTTGGTGTTAGCAATACTTTATTATATTTTTCACCTACTTTTACTTAAAAGGGTGTTAACCTTGTATTAAATCTAAGATCTAACATATTAATAAATATAAATTCCACTAAAAAAAAAAAGGTGACCAGACATTAAGTAACATGATCTCACTTACTATTCAAGTTAAGAATATATCACAAGATAGGTCACACATTTGTATATTAGAATATTCTTTTGGTATTTAAGATTAGTGTGTAAAAGAATTGTATTTCTATGATATATTTGGATTGCAAAAAGCTTCCCTAATTTACTTGCATGTTAGCCATTTACAAAAGCAATATTTCAAAAATTTGAATACAAAAGGCTAATATGATATTAACTTAAATTGTTTGTATTATCAAATTATTTTACCCAAGTTGATAGGCTATAATTTTTTCATACTTGGTCAAATCATGAATGTGGCACAAAGAGTAATGCACAAACACTTTCCTTCATTTTGTTGTCTCTATCATTTTCATATACAAGTAAGTATATATCTGTATTTGATAAGATTTTTGTTACTACAAATTGTATGATCAAATCTAGGTAGCTTCTTAGAGATGTAACTTTTTATAGACAAAGGTACGACAACTTTATTGAAGTTTGCAATAGGAATCTAAGAATGGATCCTTTTAAGAATATTAACTTTGGGATTCTAATATATTTATTTGAACCAACATGTTGTTTACCAAAAGTATATTATTTTATACCTCCGGCATATATGGATCGAACAGTGTTGATGTTTAAGCATGCACCCCTACACTAGGAAAATTAGGTTTTGTGTAGGGATTTTGTTCTCCAAAACTTATATTCCAATTGAGTATGAATCTATAAAGGATATAAGACCTTCTAGGTCTCCTCTTTTTAGGTTCTTGTCATGCAAAAGGAAGAAGGGTAAGCCAAACACTTCCAATATTCTCTACTCAATAAGTGTCCACTTGAAGTAAAGCAAAAGAATAATATATAAATAAACTAATGTATATAACAGTCCATCTTACTTTAATTACAATTTTAATTCACAAACTCAAAATTATTAAATATATTATAATTTTTTTGTAAAGAAAAGCGGACACTTTAATTTGCACATGTTACATGTGATTTTTATGTGGTAGCATGTGAAACTTTTATTTTTGCAAGAATGGCGTGATTTACAATGCAGAACTCTCTTTTTGTTTATTGCTAAATGGGCTTTCATAGTACATCAATGTTGGCCCAATATGTCAAACTTAAAATTGTTGGACCAAAAATACTTGGGCCTTATAAATTCAGGCCCATTTTCATGTTTGGGCTAAGGAGTTTAGGTTAGTGTGAGAATAATGGGCCGCGTAATCTCCCGAATCCCAAAAACAAAATTCAAAAGAGCATTTCTTTGCCCGAATCTCAGCTGTGCGATCGCATGAAATTCCTGATCTCGACAAACTGATTTCTTCATTCATTGATCGATTTTGCTGGTAATTTCAAATTGTTAGTACTTTTTTGATGGATCGCACTTGGATATTGGAAGTTTTATGGTTGTAGTTTCGATTCTGTAGGTATATCCAGTTAATGCATCTATTGATGTTCAGAGGACGAGGATCTTCCTTTTGCGTTTTTCAATTGTACAATCGCATGAAAAAATTGATCATCACGGACTAACTTCTTCATTCACTGATCAATTTTGCCGGTAAATTTTAGTTCTTCAATAATTGCAATTTGGAAGTTTTTTTGTTTTTTTTGGTTAATAGTTTTGATTCTGTATGCTTATCAAGTTAATGTATCTCTTTATGTTTGGACGACGAGCATCTTTCTTTTGCGAATCTCAGTTGTGCAATTGCATAATTTCTTCTTTCATTAATCAATTTTGCCTTTAATTTTCAATTCTTTGATAATTTTTTGATTAATCGCACTTGGCTATTGGAAGTTTTTGATTCTGTATGCGTATCAAGTTAAATGTATGTATCTGTATCTTTTCGATTTCTTATAAAAGTACAGCACTATTAAAATTTGAATTGCACCTCATACACCAATTCAGGATCAGTAGGTTTAACTAGAACCTTTTCTTAAATAGAAAATTTTGTAGTCACTACATCATAAGCATATCCAATAAATCACAAAATGGGTATTAGGCAGTTCTACCTAATTTTCGCTACAGAAAAAGAGCATTCACAAGACACAAAGCACCTAATATAAAAATGGAAATACTTAAAATCTTAAATCTATCCATTGGAAATCCTTCATCCCTCTAGACCTTTTTTGATATGCAAAATTATGTACAGGATCAGAAACTGTGTCTTAGTTACCAATTCCCCAAATTTGAGCAAGTGATCTACTTGAGGAAGATGATTTCCTCCATCTTGCTAGACGTAACAAAAATGTTAAAACTTCTGACGGGTCACGTAGAGAATATGAAGCTTTGGTATCCTTTGGGGTGGATGATACAATGATAGGATACCCTTGTCCTCTATTTTGTATGACCTGAAATATATAAATATGCATTTTCTATCAATTTAAGTCCATAAAAGTTTAAGTTTAAGAGTACAAAAAAAATCAATATTAGATTACCGAATATTACCTTGAAAGCATCTTCATCAGTTTTGTCATCACCAATATACAATGGAATGACTTCGTTACAGTTGCTTAAACCAAGAGTGTCAAGCAAATACTCCAAAGCATGACCTTTATCCCACTCTATTGACGGCCGTATTTCCATAACCTGCATTCAATATTAGATATAATTATACTTAGTGAGGAGGATGAGAGGGTAGTTGGTCAAATACAAGCATAGTAATTTTTAAGGTTATGCATACCTTTTTACCACCAGTTAGATGAAACTCCGGATAGTTGCCAATTACAAACTTCACCTTCTCTTCTAATATACCATAGTCCTGCAAATTGACTCAAAATATTCAACTCTTTGTGTCATTTGTTGCTGTTTAAAAGTATACTTATATTCAACTCTTTCAAGTTCTTACCTCATCTCGGACTTGTCTAAAATGTACCGAGACACAGAACCTATTATCCTCTACTATGGCACCTTGTATTTTCCTGGTCTCTTCTTCCAAAACTTTGAATATCTGTTACAAGCACATGAAATTTATGATATATTGAATTGATTCATACTAGGTTAATTCGCAGCAGAACCAAACACATTTCTCTGAAAACTAAGCTTACCTCTTGCATTGCAGGAAAGAATTTCTTAGCAGGTTGAAAGAGAACTTCACTCACCTGTAAATATCAAAAAATCAATTTCAAAATTATTTATTCAGTCAATAAAGTCATTGTTGGGTGAGTTGGGCATGTGTTAATGGCTTTAGATTAATTTTCTATTTTATGTTTGTTGTACCGTCAGAATCTTCTTGAAAGTAACTGACCTTTTTATTGGTGGCTACAGCAAGGTTTTTGCCATCGCTGGACTTTTGCTGCCGCGGTGGTGCCATTATATCCATCCCGTGGCTTCCAGCATAATATACACTATTCAACTGTACAAATTCTTTTACCTAATCAAAATCAACGCAACGAGCAACACAATATCAGATTTGCTTCATATAGAGGCCAGTCCCTTCATGGAACTGAGTTTTTGAAGATCTTACTGTTAATTCACAGTTGTGGTTATTACCTTTTCTCTGCTCCTTCCGCTGATTATAGCTGTTGGATAATACTTTGCAACTTCACGTACTGCTGCACGCATCTGCATATATATGCGTGTAAAATAAAAAAATTTGTCCTTTTTTACCCTATAAAATAATGGATGGAATCATAGAACTTGAACTTACCTCATCAGACATGAAAGCAGAATCAGGGTCATGTACAATTGGTGAAAGGGTTCCATCGTAATCTAAAAACACGACGATTTTCTTCCCTTTTGCTGCTTTTGTCATCCGATCAAACGAACCTAATGCAGAAGGGTGTTCCTTCTAATAATTGTGCAAAAAAGAGAAATACATTAAAGGTCGGACTTGACCATATCTTTCAGAACCCTGCATTTATAGTAGTAGTAGGGTTAACAAGAACATACCACCCATGAAATGTAACTTGCATCAGAAGAAATAGGTTCATTAGCATTAAGATCGGGCAATTTTGATGGTCTTGTAGGTAAGGAGCAATCACCATTAGTCTCATCATTCTTCGACTTCAAGCTAGGTTGCACTTTTTGGTTATTTGAAGGTGGTTTTTGAAATCCCATTGCTTGATTAAGCTTCGAAAAGTTCCTCTTGATCATAATATCTAGTTGACATTACAAAACATATAAAATTTTGAGACTGTCACTCATATTCGGGAAATACAGAAACAAAGAGTACAACTATTTCTTGTTACAATAGGGTACCTTGAATACACTTATTTACGCGATAAGTTAGTAAATTTTGTAACGTTCACTACCTGTTACGATATTGACCTGCAATTTCCAACAGATTCACAAAACCATAAATTAATAATTGAGATTGCAATAATGACTACTGAACAAAGAATATGAGTAGGATTAGAGTCAAAATGTTGAAATGACACTGACATTATGAAAACAAGAGTTTAGTTAATCTGTCTCTTTCATCAAAGATTGGATTTTGATAATACTAACTAACTACCCTCATTTTATAGCTCCAACCAAGAACCAAACAAAATAAAACACATGTGCTAATTTATATGACTCTATAAAGGCAAATGAAAATTGGTATCAAATATGGATGGATAAACCAAACAAGCAAGTCAAACCAAAACTATGGCAATTCATTTTTACTTTAGTGTTTCAATTTTTCCACATTTGCCACGTATAGAAACAACACGTGTATCCCATGAAGCAAATAAAGTGACTTGTCATTTTAATATTACTTTTGATTTAATTAATAAAATAATAATAAGGACTCTTTTGAAGTGTGAACGTATGAAACATGGCTAACAAATTTACTTTTTAATTGAGTAATAAAAAGTGAAAAGGACAGAAAATCACGTGTCCAAATTAAAAATTCATCTACCATCTCCTTTCAACATTTGGTTCCTATGAAATCGACACATAATGTATGTATATACCAAAACTATAATTAAAATCTTATTTGTATCAAAAGGAACATCATGGATTCATGGGTGGGTGTTATCATATAATACTATAGTTCCATAAATTTAAATTATTTTTTGTTACAAAATTATGCATACCCTAAATTCAACTCTAATAATATCCATAGGTTTGACTAGAAAAATCTATCAAATTTGGTCCAAAATTGTGTATGGACCCACTTCATATATTACTTGTCCTTTATTCATTCCTTCACCAAATGTTCTTCCAAAAATATTTTTCAATAAAGTTGCCTAATTAAAAGTGCTAAAGAAACTATGATATTTTCTACATATCATTAATTTTAACATAGGAAAGTGTCACATGTATTTAAACTCAGATATATCATAATCAGAAACAGTTCTATTCTTATAAATAATTTATAGAAAAACTGTCCTATGATCACGATCAATAATTTTAAATATGATGTATATTGAATATCTTTTTTCAAGCCCTAATACAACCGATTTTCTAGGTGCATGTCAATTCCATTGAAAATGACTTCTCCAAAAATGGACCTTAGTTTGAAGACACTATTCTTTTTCATTTTTCAAACACTCAATCAACCGACCTTTAACTGAACTAACCAATCGGTGGACCCTAATCTTGCACCGACTATGTACACGTGGCACTCTAGTGGGCCTCCATGAGTCACCATTGTCCGTTTATTGTCTCAACTGGGCCTTCAGGCCCACTCTACCTGTGGGCCCAAAATTGACACGCTAACGGTTCTGGGACCGCACAAGTTCTCTTCTCGTCAACAGAGAATTTAATATCTCGCCGTGTTGTACACGCGCGCGTGGGTAAATTTATTAGAAGGCGAAAGAAAACGGAAAAACAAGTTTTGGTGAATTTTTATTTTCTTTTTTTAAAAGATTGGCGGTTAAATAAAGATGCATGAATCAGTTGAATATTCCGAAGATTTCGCCGGTTATAACGCACGTTCAAACAGAAAATTTTGTAACGGCATTTATTTCAGCGTTGAAATTGAAACCAAAACGATTCCGGTCTCCTCCGGCGAGATAGATCTAAATACCTCACCGGAAAACTCAAATCCATACGCATAAATGTAAAAGAGAAATCAAAATTTTCAGGTGAAAAACAAACACAGCTATAAAAGTTGATGAAAAACGAGATCGAAGTAAGAGAAGAAGAGAGAAAACTTACGAATCTGTAGAATCGGATATAGTCGATCGGCGATAGTCTTGCCGTAGAAAATGAGGCAGGAAAAGAGAGAGAGAGAGAGAGAGAGAGAGAGAGGGGAAAGGAAGGGGAGGTATATATATAGAGGTAAAGCGAGGGAAAGGGAAGGAGAGGTTTTAGGGATTTTTGGAACTTTGCTGCGATTCTCTTAAATTACATCGCTATTTATTATTTTATTATTTTTTAAAAACTTAACTAATTATTACGTGTTTTTTTAAATTTCTTGGAAATTAACTTTTTCATAAAACTCATTAAATATTTGGACTTATTTTTTCTAAAATTTAATGCAAATTATTATTATATATGAAAATATATTTCTTAACAGAGTGGTATTCTCTAAGATTGAGTTTAACGAATTAATTGCTGAAATATGGAACTATTGGTGTATAATCTCAGGATTTGCTAAACACCACATTAATATTTCACCATCTCATTACTATTACACTTTCAAATCTCTCCCTTTTTTTTAAAATTAGTTGAACGGTTATATAAACTTTATTTCTTAGTTTATTAAATGATGTAAAAAATAGCGACATATTTGTCTATGCAAACCAAAACCATAATTAATAAAAAATGATAGCATGATGATAGTAACATTAACGTTAACAAAATTACTTAGAAGATGCTTTTCTGATTATTGAATTGAATTTGGTTGAATGAAATTTCCTTGGAATAGAAAAGTCGTAATAATAATAAATAAATAAAAAAAGAGAAAGGAGCATAAGAATCTCCGATGATTTTGCATGGTCTTCTTCCGCGAAGACACGCGGTCATCCCGCGTATCCACCATACTCTACCAACTCCATTTCTCCTATTTTACATTAATTCTAAAATGAATGTACCAACAAAAATAGCAAGATTAAGGAGCCCAAATCAGTAAATAATTCAATATTATTGGAAATAAATAGACAACTCAATTATGAAGCTTCTCTATATTCATCCTTGTGACTAACCATAACCATGGACCATGGGCCCAAATCTCTCTCCAGTTAAGTTACCAACAAAAAGGTAAAGAAACGGAGTACCGTTTACAGAGTTTCAGCAATCTAAGACCACCGAATTTGGTCTACTTGAGACGAATTGAAGAAATTATCCGTTTAATTACGGCTTCAAATTAACCGACAAGTCGATGTTACTACCTGTTTATTACGCGGTATTCTTCTGTGCTCCAGTGGGAACCACCTCATACTTACCGGTAAAACAATATATTGGTATAATTTACTACTAAATGTTGTAGTGGCATGCTCTCCATCTTCTACTTTATTCCTTACACTCAAATTATTTAATCAATTGTATTATTTTAGCATAACATTTTGTTAAAAAATATTTTTTTTAATAAAAGAATTAGTAATAAGATCCAAACAAGATGGAAGTCTAATTTGAAACACAATGTATGAATAAAAACCTTGCCTTTTTGTTGATATTCACATTTCACAATCATAGAAAGTTGAGATTTCGATGTTTAATTATCTGAAATGTTTAAAGTTACAGATGCACAGTATAAATAGCGATTTTTATTGAGTACATGGGGGTGGGGGAGTTGATGATGGATCTGCATTGATGTGATGGAACCTAACCACGATGCATGTAATGTTGTCTGCACTTCCACGGGAGTAAGCAGCCTCTGTTAACTTGCGAGCTGCTGCTTCAGGTTCTTGTTCTGTTTGGGCGAGCGAAATAGCATCCTGGAAAAGAGGGCAAATGAAATTCCAATACAATCACAATATATCAATCAGCTTCTGTTCTACGACAATTGCAAGACCATATGCCAACCACAACATACCAAACTGACAGTAGTAAGTGACGAGTGCTGATCTTTCAACAACTTGGTCTCTGCTTAAGAGTGGGAGGTAAAGCAAATACAAAAGAATTTGGGTATTCATAACTTGGATTCTGTTCTTCTCGTCTTTTGAGAAAAAGCTTGGGATGGTGATGTCTGATAAAAATCAATAACATAGCCTATGTGGAGAATGAGGTCTTTGAGAGCCTCGTAAGGTTACTTTGTGTAGTCCCTGGATGTTGTAGAACTAATTTCAACTGAAGTCCAAATTGAACAAAATCGTTATTCGTCCAATGAGTGGAACATGCACTGATGGGTTACAGCTTGTTCGTGTCTGTCTGCATGTGTGGGTGAGTGTGAGCGTGTATGCAAAGTGAGAAAGGTTTACCTCATTAGGTACTGCATCCCATAATCCATCAGTTGCAAGTACTAGCACTTCAAATTCTTCATTTATCTGCTGATCCTGAAAGATATAAAAGCAAAGGTTTTGCCCAATTCAATTTTGATTAATTGTAAACCATATTAAGGAGAGTCAGACCATCTTATACAGCTAAAATGTAAATTTAATGAAAATGTTGTTATTTGAAAGTGATTGCATATAGTTGAAGATCCCTAAGAAAAGAAAGATGATTAACATATATAGCCTCCCGCCCTACAGATCAGCACATCAAATTCATATCAAGCATTAACACACTGAATTGCATAATCAGAATGATCTATCTTCTCCAGGAAATATCTGTAAAACTAGACAATTGATAGCTTATGAAATTTCATTCAGTGAGTGGGAACCGGGGGGATGGATGCATAGCAGGTAACTGTTACCCCATATTTCTGCACAAAATAATAATATTTTAAATGATAAAACTTGACCAGCTTATGAATTAAATAGTACCTGAATCTCAGGTTCTTCCGTAACACATGGCTTTAACATCCGGTTACCAAAAGCACGAGACATGGCTAAAACACCTCCTACCCTCCAAGTGCCTGGTAGATAACATAAACTGCAGTGAATGCTTTCAAACTTATTTTGATGTTAAACAAAACACATGCTGAAAATGACAAAACACAATACTCATGTGGACCAGAAATTAGGACCCAGTGAATTATTAACCCAATCCCTGCATACAAGTAGAGCAATATATAGCACGATGCTAAGAGTTCGTCAAGACCATCAATACAGACAGCTGGAAATTCCTTTTACAGATAAGGATGTGTTATACATAATGGAAGACTTACCAGTCCACATTACAACACCCCCAGCACTCTCAATTCTCTTCCGCTCATCACTTCTATTTGGTTTATGGTCTACTGAAAGAGGAATTGCTGTCAAGACAAAAAGGGAAGTGACATTTAGGAATTGGAAAGAATTGTGTATCATTAAGCATATAAAACCCACATAGTGACCACTGCCAAAAATAATATATATGTATTACCTGTATCGAGAGATGAATATTGGATATCAAGTAATAAAACAATCATAATCTTAGTTCAAACAAATTTCTACAGAACTCACAATTACATTTCTCCAGATTTGCAGCAGTATACACTTATTCATATCATTAACATTTTTTTATATATATTACATATATATAGTACCAGAAAAATTCCCGTGTATCATTTGTTTCATAAATCAATGCAGCTACAAATAGATTTTTAATGTCCATGCTTCCTTGTGAATTTGAGTAATCATAGTTGTTAAGGCAACCCTAAAATTTAAATTTAGTTGACTTTTAAACAATTTAGAAACATAGTAATGTATTTTTATTGGTGAAAAAAGTTCCACAAGAAATTGCATAAGCTTAATACCCACTCATGTACGGTACATGCCAGACACAAATGGGCTTCACACACAGGCCAAAGAACGAATGGGAAAAACCAGGCAAATACCCAATGATAACCATGCTATGATACATGTTAATATACATAGACGGCACTACACTCTACACGCTTGAGCTCTTTCAAGCAAGTGGTTGTTTGACAATACCATATTAAGTTTCCAACATAAAAGTTTGAACTGATAGGTTATCAAGCAAGCTCAAATATAATAACAATGTATTCAGCAAAATATTAAATAGACCTGCTACAAACCCAAAATACAATGTATTATGGCAATACCTTTTCCGGCTTTTGATATTACAGTTCGTGAGTCTCCAACATTTGCAACATAGAGATGCGTACCAACCAACACTGCTGTTGAAGCAGTTGAGCCATCGTCCCGGAAAATATCTTTTTCAGAATCCAAAAATTCGACATCTGTCTGCTTAAATGTTTCACTTGCAAGCTTACACAAGTCACCTCATGCAATCACACAATGCCACGAGCCAAACTGAAGGTGAATCATCCAATGCAGGATGTTAAACTCTTTGCACAATTAATGACTAGGACTCAGATCCCATTTTTGTTATCAGCTTATAATAAACACAAATGTATTTTTAACAAGTAATCCCCCAGAGTGGGGTCCCGTGTGAGAATGTGACAACTAAGGTGTGCTAAAGTCATATAATCTTGCTGCTTTTTACAATAGTCATGAACAGCATTGGGGCATCAGAACACACTTATAGCCAATTTGGTGTCCTTTATAAAGTGTGGATGCTTCATTAGATTTTCAAAGAGGTGTTCCTTCAAATACTCAGCAGCACGAGAACCACCATGGCCTGTCATTTACATCATAGGTGTTAGAACACATGCATCCCATGAGATTTGGTCAATCTTTTCTATACAAAATGTCAAAGAAGAGTCATAAATGGTTGAAACTATATTCCATAAACTATGGCTGCTCACCAATAAACATCACACACATATCATAATTTTATCTTTTAGCAAAGTTTCTGCATCACCAGTCATGTGCAGTTTAATACAGAACCGCCATTCAGTGGTTTGCATAGGTCACCATGTTTGACATAATGACACCTCATGTTTGTCTAACTTTTTATTAAAATCAATCAGTAATCTAATGCCTTTGTTAAGGCAAGAAATGGCCAAAAAAATCTAACCATCGAATATTCCAAATAGGCAGACACTTTGCCCATCAATATTGGATGTCTTAATGTCATAGCAATCCTCCATGGTCGCTCTCTTGCCCTTGAAACTTGAATAACCCCAGCTCAATTTCCCGTCCTCACTGTCAAACAGCAAGAACCGAGCATAAGAAAGATTAACCCTATCATAGGTACAGTGAACGAATTGCGTCAACAATGAATAGTTACAATACATTGGACCATATCATGCATCCCTAGACCTAACAATCATTTGCGCTCATTTACTTGTAGAGATACCTTACATAAAAGGAAACGTAAAAAAAAAAAGCTTTTGAAAAAGCAGAAATGTAAACTTTAAAAAGTTTGGTCCTTTTCATAGTGAAAGTCAAAGATTAAAGTATAGACTCTTCTGAATGAGAACTTGATTCTTTTTGTTCCTCCAAATATGGGGCACAATGGAAACAAAAATGATTAAGATATTCATGGTGCCTTCCCCGCTATTATTTTTCCTCAAAATGTAGTCTGAGGAAGCTAAATTACTAAATTTGCAAAAGATGAGTTTTGTCGTATACGCCCTCATTTTTCCAAAATAAGATATACTTACTCATATTTACTTAGATAGGTACCTATCAAAAACATTTATAATTACAACAAAATTCAAGAAGCATCCTATTATGGCTAGTTCAGTTAAAAATTACTTTATAATTGGCAGTTTACATCCAGAGATAATCATAACTCCAGATTGGTTCTAATTAAATTTTGTTTCTAAAATATATACATTTAACAGGTTCCAAAACAAACAAACAAATGCAAATACTCATAAGCATCGGAGCTCAAAACCACCTTTTCCAACCTCCACTAGCATGACCACGGTAATCTGCGCTCGCTAGCAGCAAATCAGCTATGGGATCCTGTTTTGTTGTTGCAGCTGTGTCAACCATCATTATTAGCTAACAGAATTTGGAATTTCAAGGATCCATTAACCTTAGAACCCCAAGCAACTTCCAATTGATGTCTTTCAGTAGCACCTTTGTGTCAATAGATATTCCAACATATCCTTCTTGAACAATCACGATCCTTATGCAATTGTCGAATACTACCTATCTGGACCACTTTGGACTTAATTGCCAAATCTTCAACCCAGTGAACAACTGTCCAACAATATTTATCATGAAACAAAACAATAACATCAATTCTCCACTTTATCACACCAAAAAAGGGCAGACAAACAAAGAATTGAGAATCTAAAATCATTGCCATTCGTTAGTACCAAAAATAGCCTAATACTAAATGCTTCAATCCTCTAAATCTAGAAGCAAA